>VYZS01033416.1:4168-16429 GCA_013400695.1 Neodrepanis coruscans
GTTACCTTGCAGCTATTCCCCAGGGGCCAAAGACCACATCTTCCCCTTTTTCAGCACTAAATCTCTCCTTGGGCTAAAGGGAGGGAGGGAGGGGGTGCGCGGTTTTTGTAATCTTCTTGAGTTGTTTCCTCAGTCAAAACCGGGCAGAGGCTCACGGCTAAGGGGATTTTGGGACCACGTGCTCCCTTCTAACTACCCCGGAGTCTCTCAGCCGGGCCCAGAGGGAGAGAGAGACAAGCACTATCTCCAGAGCGTCCTCACCTCAAACGTGGGCCCTAGAAAAAATTTAATTTGTTTGTCTGTTTTGCACTTTATTTGTCGGGTTTTGGTGTTTGCGCAAAATAAACTGTGATTTTTGTGTGTTTTCTTCATTTTTGGGATGTGTTTGTGACTTCTCTCAGAGTCTCTGCTCCAAAATCACTGAATTTGTGGTAAAACCACCACAGGAGGGAAATAAATTTTTTTTCCATCCAAACACAAACTCCAGTACAGTCCTCACTCTTTCTCCATTCATTATAGGGAAAGCTGAGGCAGCCAGCTCAGTCTACATTACTGAATCTTAGACTGCTAATGTTAAGTGTACCTCACTATTTCCTCCTGGCAAAACTAATCTCAAAAACTAAAAAATCAACACTTGCTAATATATTTTTTAAACTAAATTATATCTCAACTGGACTCTTTTATTTTATTTAGTGGAAGTATAGGGATGGATATGGATAAGGATTTACTTTGGATAAGCTCTACACTCAAGCAGGAGTTTTTAGATACTATTCTAACAGAGCCAGAAGTAGCTGCATACCTGCAATAGGATGAATATTGTCACTTTACCTAATGCTGATGAGGATCAAGAATACAACTGTCCTGTTGTTTTTAAATACAGGCTTCAACAAAAAAAGTAAAGCAGGGCTTTATTCACTGTCCCTATTAAGTTTACCTAATACTAATTATCTTCAAACTAATCATCAAGGTTGAAACTGCAATTTAGGTTGCTTCTACACTTACAGAGAGATACAGGTATCTCCAGAGGACATTTTTCCAGCATTAATCGTAGGAAAAGATTAAATGGCCCTTGAATACATTTGCTTTTCTCTCTTAACTGCAGAGGGAGGCACAACAGCTTCTTCAGACAAACTTTCTAATTTTTATGTAGCTAAAGTTAGACAAGACAAATTTTAGTTGATTCAACAAGTAGGAACATTCCATCAGTTATGTTTTCATGACAAGAGTATTTACTTAATTCCCTTAGTGTAGCATCTCATTAAGTGGAATCCATTTAACGATTTTGGACAGATGTCAGAGAAGCAACAAAAAGAGAGCTCAAACATCAACATGTGACTGAATGAAGGGACAGTGGCAATGAAACTCAGAAAATGCCTCTATACAGAAATGAACCTGAGACAGTGCCACACAGTTCTTGAGTGTTCAGCATCACAGCAGCATCTCCCCTATGTTTCAGCAAGTAAAATGGGGATATTTTCATATGAATGTATTCTACTTAAAAAAAAGAATACATAAAAGATCTGGTGGTTGGAGTATGTTGCTCAGCAATAACTTACCTAACACAGAACTATTGCTATGTGAAACACTGCGTACAAATACCTAAGAAGTTGCTGCAGTTTCAAAAGACTGGAGAAAAACTCTTTGGAGAAACTGCGACATCTGGTGGGTTTTAATGAAAAACCTAGAAAATGCTTCATCATTACAAATTTCTGAAGAGGCATATTCTGTGAGGAAATGAATGTGACTTTGGGGAGCCAAACGGTGGTGACAACAGTTTAGTGCATCAAGACAGGAGCTGAGCTTTTTCAAACGCAGTGAAGTCATCAGGGAATAAAAAGAACTTGTAGTTTACCATCACTGAAAGGCTTCACAAAGTATCACAGGTTACTGAAGTCTGACGGAATCGCTCTTAAGATGTAGGAATTCAATATTCAGAAAGAGAATTTAACTTAAATTTTCTCAGTTTCCTATTTTCCTCCTATTAATTCATACATATAGCTAATTTAACACTGCATTCAAAACATAAACTCTTCAGTTCTGCAAAGAAAAGCAAAAACATTGCAAGGAGAAGTAATAGAAATCAACTAGTTTCTAGCAATTTTTACTAATAGGTATTTACTGATTAGATATACCAACACTAGGAATGCTGGCCATTCTGAAGTTCTCATTTTTAAGTAAGTTGAAAAACCAGAACCAGCATATGTATGATTTTAAAGACATTACTTTCCACAAGGAAGAGTGTATCAGTTTGCCATGCCCTGAATTGCTCTGCAGAATGTTATTCATGGCTAAATACTTGCACATCTCCAAGTAACTGCTGCTTTATTTCAACCATGTGTAAAGGTATCCATTCACAAACTGTGTGCACAAGCACATTCATACACCACTTTTGAATGTTTAAAGTTAAAAATATCACATAAATGGAGGAAGTTGTACTCTAAAAAATACAAAATAAAAATTAACACAGAAAATAAAAGTTTTCACTTGCACTTGAGGGCCAAAACTCTGGTCTCATTCTTCTCAGTTTAGAATAAAATTGAAATAACACTCAGTGCTTTTATTGCCTACAGATTGGTTTATTATTGAATATAATATATCAGGCGTGGCCAAAAGGAGTCAGGTACAGTCATGGATGCAGACTTTATTTTCCATCCGTTCAGGGTACGGTGAATAAAAATTGTTTGTCACTGACAGCAATGTGCTTACAGCTGGGGTCCTTGAGGAACAGAGGGCTTTGTTGCAAAATCTGCTACTGTTTAATAGATGTCATCAGCACTGATTTCTAAACCAGGAAATAAACTGAAGGATGCAAAGAATTGAATGTCTCCAAGCATACCTTTCAAACACTCCAGTAAAGTCATCGGCATAATCTTGCAATAGACCTGATGAAACATAAAGTTGACAGTGAGAGGATGCCACCAGCTGAGATACAAAACCAATTTTTTAATTCGTTCTTGTCAGCAATTTGCTTTAAAAATTCCTATCAACAGAAGAAAATAAGGAAGACCAAAGAAAAAAAAATTCTGAAAATGTCAGTACCCAGAACCATACCCAGATGTTCAATAGGAAACCAATCACTGGAAACCTGGAATTGGCATCATCATATTTTGATGCATAGCACAAAGAGCATTTCTGAGGCAGAGCTGGCACAGGACCAGCATCTGCTACCTGCTAATAATACTTTAAACATAGCATTTCAGGTGGTTGAAACAGAACAATGCAAACCTGAAGTATACTGGCATGCCAAAGCTCACTCTGCTGGACGGGGGGATCTTGCTCCCTCCCTCCTCACTGCAGAATCCGTTCCAGAACTGCCTGCAGTCTTCTGCATTTGTCTGCTTTTTCATTGCCTTGACAGCCAGTATTATAGTTATTTAGATGTTGTGTGATGTTGTATTAGTTAATGTTTGCACAGTGCTTTGAATATGTGAATTGCTATCCTGCTATACAGTATTATTATTTCCATTAGGATGAAACATAAAAGCATATTGAAAAAGACAGTGCTTAAGCTGAATAACAAATCCATCAGGTCTGTTCAAGGTGTTGCACTATGTGAAATATTTGAAATTATGTCTGCATTTGCAATACACACACACATTCATGCACATGCACACTCTTTTATTTCAAATATCAGTATAGTGGTTTAACTTGCCTTTGGTTTTATTACTGTCTTTGGTTTTATTACTATCAATACAACAAACTTAGACCATGAATATAATACGGATTTGATTAAATTAAAATCTAATAGAATGTCTTATTAACAATATCAAGAAAACTAGCCTTGGAAATCAAAATTAATTATGTTCTTTGATATTGCTGCTACTATCTCAACATTGTGTCTTGTACAGGTCAGACTAGCTTTATTGATTCAGAGAAATTAAGCAGAAAAGTCATACAAGTGCAATTATACCACCAAGACTTTCAGGACATAAATTGTAATGTGTATACTCAGACCAAAATAAAATGACTTTTCTAATTTGGGGATAAGATTCAAGAAGAGCCACACATCTCAATACAAAACTAAGCATATGATAAAGTGTATCAATATGACTACAATAGTAGTCATATAGTAGACTAATACTGGTTGTTTGACTTTCTATATCAAGAATTCTGTGGATATGAAAAACTGCATAGTCACTCAGTTGAAAAAAAAACTCAAGCCATACGTACATAGATAATTTGAATATTCCCAGAGATTTTATCTCAGAGACAAAGACTAATTAGAATAAAGTTTCCTAGCTTAAAAGTAATCAGGACCCACTTACAATGAAAATACACCTACAAAGCAAGAATGGTAATAACAATGGTGGATATAGAAGTGTCTATGTTTGCAGAGAGACAGGGTAGTTTTTATAATGCGTGGAAAAAAAGGAACAAAGTTACTTATTAGAAGCCAGTCCATTTCTTCCAGCTATAGCTTTGAATCTAATAAGAGCTCTCAACTCTCTTTACAATGCATGCTCCATTTTAAAAGATTGGTAGATTCATATTACTGAAATGATAGTTTCCAAGCACATCATATCTGATGATAAAGTATGTTTTTTTTAAAGCTAAAATCAAATTAAACATTTACTTTTTAACACACAATCTAATGATCTCGGTTCACGTTTGTCGATTCAGAGGAAGTCTGGAAGTACTGGAATTAGTTCAATACTCCTGGGGTGAGCAGGCTAACATATCACCAGGCAAGCTGAAGGTTGTGGAAAAAACTTCGGTTTCATTAGCACTTAGTCCGTTTTTTAGACTATAGGCTTAGAGAATTAATCAATGTTTGAGGGGAAGGATTAATCTCAGACTCATGTAGATGTCTCTATCCTTCAAAACCAGTCACTGGAGTCTCTGTTACAGCTGATAAAGAAAAATGGGCATTTTTAGGGATAATTTATCCCAATGTAGATTGTAAAATGAAAGAGACAGCCCTCCATATGGGGAGACTGGAATAAATAGTAAAATTATAAGACAAACAGATCCCACATTGGCTCTGATTATGGAATCAGTAATTGTCAGAATTGTGTGCATAGAAGACACAACAAAATGTCTTGAACATTCTTGAGTTGTCTTCCTCTCATTACCTCAGTCAATATAAAAATAGTTTGAGAAGAGGAAAGACCTCTGTTTTAAATCCCTACATGAGGCTTTCTTGATGCTTAAAGATTTACTCGGGAAATAGAAGCTGAACTTTAATGTCCCATCTCTGTTCTTTCCCAGCTGTTCTGTCTTTGGTACTTGTCACTTCCCTAGGCCAAGAAGCCCTCTTGGGAAATTGCCCTGGATAAAGTCAGCCAGCCAGGAGATCAGAACAGCTTCTCCTCTTCCTACATTTTTGGAGAAAATAGGGAAGAAAAAAAAAAAAAAAAAAGGAGCTCTGTAATGAGGCTTTATGCCTCCACCATTGCCTCTGAAGTGTCCCTTCATCACACCACTGAGATGGTTGATTCACACACATGCCACAGCTGCCTCTGTCCCAGCATCCTTTCATCTTCCATTTAGACTCTCTTGATTCCATTTCTATTATCTCCCTGCTTGTTAGAATTGTTCATTAAACATATCCAGAATGAAAGACAGAGTGAATCAAGCCTGTGTCACTATGAAGCTGTTTCCAGCCATCCTTTTTGATCACCTGATTCTCTCTGCTCCCTGAACCCCACCATGTGTTTGCCTTACCTATACAGTCTGTAGGCCTTTGGGCACAGACTGGCTCTCACAAGTGATATTGCTAAACAAATTAGTATAGCGGGGAAAACTCAAACTCTGGACCCATAAACATGTAAACATCAACATAGCTTGCTACTTATTCCTGATGTTTATTCTTCTTTAGGTAGCAGTATAGACATCAGCATGGTGTTCAAAAAGGACTTAGTGTAGATGTCAGCATGATGCCTACAAAATCCTTAGTAGGATCGTATAGACTGCTTTATACTCAGTGATGCTCTCAGTGTAGGGAGCTCTGAAGATCTCCTTCATTGCAGAGCTTAATGTTTATACTCTTTCCCAGGTGTTTGTGCCAGGTGCAATCTCTCTACTGTTCTGAAGAACCAAAGCTAATCATAACATAATCCTTGCACACCCAATTCTAAATTGTAGATTCAGACAACACAGTAACCAAATCCATGAGCTTAAAAGCAGTGAAATTCCCTATAGTCCAATACACAGATTTGGGGTCCTGTCTTAAAATAATTTCTTGGGAGAAAATCTTGTGAACTGTACAGGAGTTTCCTTTATGCTGGACACAGGGCATTTCCCCAGCTTGACTATGAAAGCATGTTTTTGACACTCTAGAAAGTAGGTACCCATGGGGCTTGGTAGCCTTGCACATCAGCCACCAGAGCCCTGTACAACAGTGTGCATCCTCCCATGGCTGAAGGTCACATCTCAATCAGTTAAGAAAGAGCCTGTATGTTCATCCTGATGTTTTTCATGTGTGATTTCAAAATAGAGTGAGGTGACCTCTGCTTTTTTCTTAGACTAAATACTCTGAAAGAGCAATAAACTGTTGAAATTCAAGTCATATCTTCTATTGAATCTTTGCTGTGCTCAGAAAATCTGTCTGGGGACAGCCAACAGGTGAAGCAGTTCACTGATTTCTGGTACCTTCAGGAAGACTAATGAATCTATCACAGAAAAGTTAGACAAAGTAGCATCACATGACTCTCAAGTCACTATTGAAGGAACACAGGAATTATTTGAATCTCAAAACTTTTCCTCCAGCTTTTCAATTTAGTAAACAGCTACCTTTGTCAGAAACCATGCAAGAGAAACTCGGACTGAATAATTTAGCTTTGTGGAAAGATGGAGGAAAGTAAGTGGAGAGAGGGCTGGAGAGAGAAGCCATAGTACAGATGGGGCCACAGATTTTATTGTCCGAATACAGTCAGAAAACATAACCTTGTTGCAGAGATTATTCCTCAGAGAGCAGATAGGTCAGGATAAAATTGTCATTGTGCTGCTATTAACTCTGACTCAGTTCCAGCATTTCTTCATAAAATGATATTAACACTAGTCTTGTGGAAAATTATAATTTCTTTGTTATATTCTCTGTTCCAGCTCTCCCACTTTAGTAGTTCTACGAAAAGCCTGTCTAACTGCTACAAGAACCAGAGATTTTCTAATTCCAAAGTACATCAGAATGCTGTAATTGTGCAATGATGCCTAGGACTTCTGCCAATGCAAAGGAAATCAGATTCTCTTTGAATAGCTTCTGAAAAAGAAATACAGTGCCTTATCACATAGAAATGCATGACGGTCTCTTCTGGCAGCCCACTGATTTACATTATAATTTGCATCAAAAGTCTTGTCTTCTGAAAACGCTCACAAAGCAGCAAGAGTGAAAGCCATAGTATGCAAAGGAATTCTAAAGACAAAAAATTGACCTGTTATTAATGTAGATGGCACTGAGCTTCACATCCCACCATCCATGTGGTTATGAGTATGTCTGACAAGAAGGCAGCTGCAGTCTTTTTTCTTTGGAGCTGGCACACCATGGTCCTCTCTGGGAGTCCTGAACAACCCTTTGCCTAGGGCAGCAATCTTTTCATTTATATCAGATAATTATGATGAGAAAATCATTAAATATATTGTGAGTGTTTCATCAGGTATTTGGTTTTTGTGGGACACTTCAGGATAGAGGTTAAAACATGGTTTAACATTGATTTTGTAAAGGAAGGTTATATAACCTTCCCACATAAATAACAGTGCATTTTATCTATTTTCAGAGTTCAGAGAAATACTTTTGTTCCATACTTTTTGCATCTGTGTAAATTTATCAGTAGGCATGTGACAATGTCACTCACTCAAAGGCAGCACTGTCTCAAAGAAGACTTCTGAAAATGTTACATCCCAAGAAAACCAAGTAGCTTGCCAATCCCTCACCCTCAAAGGGGTCGCTCACTGTGGAGATGAAGTGACAGCTTCCAGTGCAATCAGTTGTCCATGTTCTTTTCCAGAAATAAACCTTGTAAAGCACTGACAACATGTTAGGTACTGTACAGCTAAGGCTTAAGATGTGGCTTCTGTCTAAAAGCATTAAGCAGCTTTGAGATGAAAGTTTTATTCAATAGTTAGTGCTTCATAGTTCCGGACAATCTCGTGCTCTATGATGTATTTTCCTATTTCATTCTGGAATACCCTTATAGCTTCTGCTACAAAAACCTGGCGCAATGATTTCCACAGACTGTTTATGCCTTTGCTGAGGTGGGGGGTAAAAAATTGCAATATTTAATTTCTTTTATGACTGCCACTTTGCATATGTGTGTATGTACATATAGATATATGAATGTATACATATAGTGTATGTGTTGGTACTGACTACTTATTTGCTGCTTATCCTTCCTAAACATGTTATGATTTTAGAAATGCCCGTGAAAGATAAAAAGATACAGTCACAAAATCTCAGGTAAAATAATTTGCTTTTGTAGAATGAAAGGACAGGGAGTAGATTGTTCTGAAGAATAGAAACAGAATTAAAAATAAAATAGGAAGAAAGGGGTGGAAAGTTAAGTGTTGGGGGATAGGCTAAATACGGTGTATCCTGTTGAGGAATTTTTGGAAAACAATGGACACCTGCACAACCCAGATTTCTGGTGAGAAAGTATGCAGTAAAGTATTCAAGGATGATTTGACCTTGGTGCAAGAAGAAGAAAAGCTAAACAGGAGAAGAAAACAAGTTCAGAAGGTGCAGGTGGAACAAACCGACCACAGCCCGCTGCGTGATGAAGAGTGTGTGACCAATTAAAACATATAGACAGTGTGTGCATAAACTTAGCTAACCAACGAAAATAGAGTAAGAAGAAAAAAACCGTATAAAATGAGTTTGATGATTTTAATAAACGGCTTCACTTGATCATAATGGTCATGGCGTGATGACCCAGAAACCTCTGCAGTGTCTCCTTTTCTTTTAAGGATAACAGAGAAATTTACAAGATGAATGGTTTATATTTCAGACAGTAATACTTTCTACAGCCTCTCTCACACAGAAGCATATCTGTTCTCCCTCTATTACTCAAATATGAAACAAAATTCATTCTCACTGCATGACTAAACTCTGACCTCAGTGAAAATATCCAGTGACACTAAAATAGCAACCTGCAAGTGCCTCAACATATTAGTGAACTTTTAAATAACACTCTCATTTTCTCACAGATATGAATTGGCCTCTTTCCTATTACTTGTGTTAAAAGAGCTTCATGGTCTTTTTTCAAGGCAAAAAAATGAGCACTGCTAGCCTAACCTGTAACCCCAACATGGAACAAGATATCAAGAGATACTTCTGAAACAACCAAATGTCTGCTCAAGGAACCAAGAGAATTAAGATCATAATCCAAGATGCAGATGGTTCTTAATTCTGAAAAAAATTTCAATGTCCATGTTCCTTTCTCCTCTGGTGATTTAAAGGGGTGAATACCATTCCCCTCTCCACCTTTTATACATCTGAGTACAGTTTAGAGCAGTTTTGCAGAAAGCCACTCTGCCTGTTTCTAGTCAAAACATGTTTCCATGTTCTTTCATGATAAATTAAGAGAAGTAAAAAACATTTCTTGTATCTCATTCCTGCCCACATCTCCAGTTACAGCACAAGTATCCAGAAGGCAAAAAACTGCAGTAGACTGGACCTTGGCTCTACTAATAAGATACTGTAGCAGAATTCTTTATTCCTCTCCAAATTGCTACTTTATCCAGAACTGGTTTACATAAAATTGGAAAATAATTACATGAGATATTTCATAAACATGGTGGTTAAAAACCTTTAGAGCTTTTATGGAAGGACCTTTCACATAATGTGTTTTGAATAACAAAGAGAGAAATGACATACTTAAAGGGCAAACGTGTAACACACGTTTTTCACTGTACTTACCACAGTTTTATTATTTTCTGCTATGGTTTGTTTAAAACTCACAGTAACAGTGGTTGAATCTTACTCAACTTCATTGTCAACTTCATTGCCTTTTAGAATTATTCAAATATTCTCAATTAATTTTAGGGTAATGAGAATTTTGGAAAGCAAAGGTTGCAGTGAATATTTGATGAAGTAATAGTATGTCAACAGCCTAAGCACAGCTTGATTATGGAAATTAAATTTGGGTAGGGAATTAAACTATTAAAGCAGAAAATATCTAATTAGTTGGAATCCATGCATTAAACTTCACTTATTCTCTACATAAAAATTCTTTTTTAAGTTCTATTTGAGTAGTAATATACAGCAACCAATAATTAAAAATCTAGTACCACCTCCAAGTTATAAAATGCATCCCACTTTTAACAGAAAATAGCAGCCCATGTGTGTGATTTTCATTAACTGAAACAAATATTTTCACTATTAAAATGTATTAGGGTTCTTATGTTCAGCATATAGAACAAAAAACTGATCTTAAGGAAAAAATAAAAGCAATGAGAAAATGCATTCACAAGTGTATGAAGTATTTATACATCTCCTAGATAGCAGAGGAAATGCTCATCTTCTTTAAACACTAATATGCATATTCATATCCCATAAAGTTTATACCCAAAAGCTTATCATCTGCTTATTATTTTCTGAATGTCACTTTCCCAGTTAACACATTTCAATAATTCAGTCTCAAATCAGGAGCAATGGCACATAATTTACGTTTACAAAAGACCATGAATAAAAGCAAGTCAGTCTGTAGATAGCAAAGGGACTAATGGCAATGCTTCTCAGCCCCTAGTGCCAGTGACCTTATTTTCCAGCAGACCATAGAATCATAGAATTGTAGGATCATTGAATCATAGAATACTTTGGGTTGAAAGGGATATTAAAGATCATCTAGTTTTCAGCCCCTGGCCATAGGTAAGAAAACTTTTCACTCAGAGCTCCATCCAACCTGACCTTGAACACTTCCAGGGATGGGGCACCCACAACTCCTCTGGGCAACCTGTTTCAGTATCTCCCCACCCTCTGATGGATTCCTCCTGATATACATTGCACCCTGTTATATTTAGGCTCCTTTATCCTGTTGCCCAGTTTTGTCCTCAAATGAGACAAAGAATTCAAATGCTCTCCAGCAGTCCTTGTCCCACTGTAATGTCTCAGAGCCTAAATCATGGTGTAGGATGTTGATATGGCTGATCAAACACAGAACAGAGACAGGTTTCCTGTCTCATCCCCATAATTGGAGGTGAATGTACAATAACTGGAAGAAAAAGGGATAATTTATTTGGTTAAGAACAATTTTTCCAAGTGCCAGGAACCATCGTTCACATTTGATAAGTGATTTCAGGTGTAAAAAGTTACATGAAAAAATGAAAATTGTTTATTTCTTCATTTTTAGATGAAGAAATGTGATTTTTCAATTTCAATCCCTTTTTAAGAACTCTGGTTTTATTACTATAGGTAATTTTATTCTTGAGTAGAAAATGTGATGGTTCAAATATCAAAGTGAAAAATCGGTTAGAATTACATATTTATAGTCTACTTGCAATCTAACCACTACACAAGCAAAAACAACTAGCTAAATATGGGAGACATAGGTAGTCAGTAAATGTAGGTTCCTACTACTTTTAATTTTATCAAGCTGTTTTCAAGTATGTACACAAGAGGTTGAAAAGATCTGAAGAATGAGACCTCTAACGAGGTTATGAAGATATTCTTCCCAAATGTGATATGTCTGAGGGAGGGATCAGAAGAATTTGCTTAAAAAATTTAATGCTTGCTGCAAAAAGCTATTATGTTTTTAAGTTCAATTGTAGCCTTATTAAATTATTAATAGAGCATGTCCAGATTATGATACAATGCCTGAGGAATGTAAACATTATCTTGTGATCTACTGTGGCTCTCTTGGTGGAATTGACCTCTGAATGGCATGTGACCACTATTCCTTTTGTCTAATTGGCTGTGTTAACCTAAACAATCCTTAGACTATAAAGGTACATGAATTTGCAATAAAGACAGACTCCTTTTTGCCCTTGGATGGTTTGTACATTTCCTTCTGGGATCCTCTGAAGCACCGCGCAGCACAAGGCCTATGTATCTTGTGGCAGTTGTGACTCAGAGGGTCCCAATCTCCTACGCTGCTGTGCCAGTTTAGAACGGTAGACAAAACTTAATTACCCAGCAGAATCTGGACGAGAACTCATTAGAGAATTAGATGCGACAGAATTTATTAAAATTTAAAACAGGAAGGGAAGGGGGGCGGAGGAACAAAAGAGTGCCCGTTCCCTCCCTCCGTGGGGAAAAAATACAACAACAGAAAACTCAAACAAGGACAAAAAAAACAGCTTCAGCTACCCTTCCCCCTTCTCCCAAAAAAC
>VYZS01033416.1:17296-28638 GCA_013400695.1 Neodrepanis coruscans
TTTTTAGATGAAGAAATGTGATTTTTCAATTTCAATCCCTTTTTAAGAACTCTGGTTTTATTACTATAGGTAATTTTATTCTTGAGTAGAAAATGTGATGGTTCAAATATCAAAGTGAAAAATCGGTTAGAATTACATATTTATAGTCTACTTGCAATCTAACCACTACACAAGCAAAAACAACTAGCTAAATATGGGAGACATAGGTAGTCAGTAAATGTAGGTTCCTACTACTTTTAATTTTATCAAGCTGTTTTCAAGTATGTACACAAGAGGTTGAAAAGATCTGAAGAATGAGACCTCTAACGAGGTTATGAAGATATTCTTCCCAAATGTGATATGTCTGAGGGAGGGATCAGAAGAATTTGCTTAAAAAATTTAATGCTTGCTGCAAAAAGCTATTATGTTTTTAAGTTCAATTGTAGCCTTATTAAATTATTAATAGAGCATGTCCAGATTATGATACAATGCCTGAGGAATGTAAACATTATCTTGTGATCTACTGTGGCTCTCTTGGTGGAATTGACCTCTGAATGGCATGTGACCACTATTCCTTTTGTCTAATTGGCTGTGTTAACCTAAACAATCCTTAGACTATAAAGGTACATGAATTTGCAATAAAGACAGACTCCTTTTTGCCCTTGGATGGTTTGTACATTTCCTTCTGGGATCCTCTGAAGCACCGCGCAGCACAAGGCCTATGTATCTTGTGGCAGTTGTGACTCAGAGGGTCCCAATCTCCTACGCTGCTGTGCCAGTTTAGAACGGTAGACAAAACTTAATTACCCAGCAGAATCTGGACGAGAACTCATTAAAGAATTAGATGCGACAGAATTTATTAAAATTTAAAACAGGAAGGGAAGGGGGGCGGAGGAACAAAAGAGTGCCCGTTCCCTCCCTCCGTGGGGAAAAAATACAACAACAGAAAACTCAAACAAGGACAAAAAAAACAGCTTCAGCTACCCTTCCCCCTTCTCCCAAAAAACAAAAAGGAACCCTATATCACTATTGGGAGGAAAAGAGAAAAAGGAAAAAAATAAACCAAAAAAACCAAAAACGTGTCCGTGTAGCAATTCTGTCCTCCCAGCCGGCCGTCTCAAACCGAAGAAGAAAAAAAAAAAATGAACTCTTGTCCCCTTTCAAAAACTGCACTGTCATCTCCCCCCTCCAATCAAAACCCCTTTTCTGCTGGCTATGTCATCAAAATGTTCCCATGTCTTCCACGTGCGTCCCCTGGGCTTGCCTCCCCACCTGCCGCCGGTGCGCAGGGCTCCCGTCATGGATGCAGCTGTTCAAGGTTGTTCAGAGACTCCCCGAGTTGTCATCCCAGAAAGTCACAGGTGGAGCAGTCTGAGGCATCACCAAGTGTGTCCCAGCCAAGCTGCCCAGCGATCCGATACACGCCGCAGTGCTGCAGCTGCTCCAGCCCAGATCCACCAAACTCAGCATGCCCTGACACCCACAGCGCCAGCAGGCCAGCTGTGGCCAGGGGTGGGCCAGCAGCCTCTCGGCTGTCTCGCCCCAGCATCACAAGCGGTCTTAGGGGAGGCAGCAGCAGCGCCCAGCCCCACAGTGTCACGACTCCGAAGAGTAAAAAAGAAAGAAACAGAAAAGCAGATTGGAAAAAACCCAAAAGATACAACACAGCTCTCACAATCCTGGGTTTCAGAACCACAACAGCTGCCAAATTGACCAGTCCCAGTCCTAAAGGGACCACCATATCTGCCTACATTCAATCAATTTCTAACTGGTTGTTTGATAACTTCATGCATCATTCTAAATAGCCTGACAATACTATATTCTTATAAAACCATCTGTATGTCACTCCACAGCACACATATAGATAAAGAACGATAGCAAATTCTTCTCAGACCACCTAAGGTGGACCTAGAGTCAAGAACATGAATAACTGAGCATCAGAATAGCACAAATACTTAACAAAGGGTTTTTTCTGGCTAGCATAATACCCATGAGATCCCAAACCAATTTTTCCACTGGAGTTTGCATCTCTGGACCTACATTAAAGTACTGAGTATAACTAACACATTTGGGGCATCAGGGATTTTAATAATTGAGAAAAACTCATGAGGAGAGAAGGAAATGGTGTTTGATACCAAATGAGATCTAAAGAAACTCATCAGTATGAAATGGGCTGTGTAGAATACCTCCCAGTATAGCAATTGCATTAATGAGCATGCAGTTTCATGAAGCCAAGTTGTTACAAATACTGGACTGTGATACTAATTACACCCTACAAATATAAACAACTTATAAATATAGAAAAGCTATTCTAAAACCCACAGTTAGCTAACACACAGATGAAGTTTCACCAGGAAGACACTGGTGTGAATTTCCTTGCTCCCCAGGTAAACACAAGATACAGGAGAGGTAACATGCATGGATCAACAAGAAAAGAGTGCAGTGAAGCAACATCATGATGAATTGAAACACCTTTGATAATGTGAGGAGTTCTTCAGCTCTGGAGAAACTCAGTTGAATCATGAGTGATTCAGGAACTTCTTGTGATGGTAGAAGGACCTGAAGATGGGAAATTCAGACACAGGATGCTGAGTCAGTAAGGTAGGAGAAATATGCCTTTGAATTTGAAATCAGTTGAAAGGTATCTAGAGTCACCTAGTAACAGGGATGGAAAGCTACCTTTATACCATTGAACAGAACAAAACCAGGAGCCTGAGCCTTTGTGACATAGCCTGGGTGCATCCATGCTGCAGAACAGTAAGCTACCACCAGGCCATTCCCTAGTTATTCCTATACCATTTTTTTAAAATTTAAAGATCAAATTCAAAGCAATTTAAAGATCAAATAATGAACCTCAGCTCCAGAATTAAATTATCTGTACTGTTCAGTTGCTAGAACAGTCCCGAATTTAGATTAGATGTGAAGAAAAAGTTTTTTACAATAAGGTAAGCAAAACACTGGCATACGTTGCCTAGAGAGGTGTTCCATGTCCCATCCCTGAAAACACTTGAGGCCTGGTTGGATGGGGCTCTGAGCAACCTGATCTGGTTGAAGTTCCTGCCCATGTTATGGGGGCTGGACTTGATGGCCTTTAAAGGTCCCTTCCAATCCAAACTTTTCTATGATTCTATATGGCTACAAGTCTGTTTTCAGCTGTTTGAGCTGAGCAAGTACAAAACAATATCATCTGCAGAACTGCAGAATATTCAGGACAAGGAGTCAAGACAGAAGGAATCAGGCAGGGAGAAACATAAGAAGCATTTCTCTAGAATTACTCTGGCACCAGTCATTCTGACCGTGGATCACAATTTTTTCCCTTTTTTCTCATTATATTAATTTTGCCAGTTATTTTTCTGGTGCAGATTTCTTCCTTGTCATTCAAATAAGTGACAATGTATAAGTAGGTTCAACCTTCATTCCCTTCTCCTTTTTGGAGAGGAATGCATCATCTGCTTTCTCTTTACATTGCAACAAAAATTTTGTAAGAAAACATAAAGGAAGAAGAAGAATTTTCCCTGGTTAGATGTCCAGATTGCATCCTTAACATGATGCAGCACCTGTTATGCATGTAATTGATGGTTCAAAAAGCTATCCCTACTCTGCAGTAGTGTCTTGATGTTGCCAAGGAGTCTTTCTCTAAATACTTACTTTTGGGAAAAGTATGGTGACAGAACACTTTCCAGGTTTCCATGACTGCTGCATTTTAATTTATTTTGATTCATTCTGTATTTACATCTGCTTTCACTCTTTCAGTCTTTGTGTCCCCTCCTTTGAGAATCCACCTAACTTACTTAGGTTTCCAAAAAGTTGATTGGGAACTTCATGTTTCAGTCTTCCCCTAAAGAAAAAAAAAAAAAAAAGGTATTTTATTTTGTCATTCTTCCCACTGAAAGATTTGTGAAGTATAGGATATAACTATAGCAGATCGGAATAAGAAACAGAGCTCCCAAGTCATCTATGACACAGTTATTTCACTGGGATAAGAAGACCTTCTACTTTCATGGCCTCATCATAATTTGTTCCATCTTTCAGCTAGTATTTTCAGTTCTCTTCATAGACCCATATGAACTATAGAAGGAAAGACTCATATTTTTAACCTTTGTTCAGCAAAACACAGAGTGCCTTTGTCGTAGGGTTAATACCGAAAGTAAAAACGATCCCTGATGCTGCTGCGCAGGCTGCCGGCCAGGCGAGGGGGGGGGGGGGGAACGCCCCTTTTCCCCCCCCGCCCGCTCGGACCGGGGGCCGCCCAGCGCCCACCGCCGGTTCAGCCGTGCCCTTCAGCCCCAGCGGCCGCTCTCAGGCCGCGTCTCTTCTCTTGGGCGTGGCACCGGGGGGGGGCTGGGGGAAGCCCCAGGCCCTGAGCAGGGGTGTGCCCGGAGCCCAACGGCGGCACCCAGCGAGGGCGGTGGCGGGAGCGGCCGGCGCGGCACCCACACGGGTAGGGGCAGGCGCACCGGCAGCCGTGAGTGCGGGGGCGCGGGAGCCCGGCATGGCTACAGCGGCAGAGCAGCCAAGGTGCCATGGCAGCCACGGCGGAAGTGNGAGGGTTGTTTCTTCCCTTTCGTTTTTTCTTTCTTTTTCTTTTGTGGTTTTCCTTTCCTTTCCCCCGGGAGGCAGGTGGTCTGGTGGTTATCTGCAGCTATTCCCTGGGGTCCGAAGACCACATCTCTTCTTCCATCAGCACTAAATCCCTCCTTGGGCTAACGAGAAGGGAAGGGAGGGGGTTGCGCGCGGTTTCTAATTTTTCTTGAGTATTTTTCCTTCAGTCAAAGCCGGGCAGAAGCTCATGCTGAGCTAAGGGGGCCCTCAGACTGGCCACGTGCTTCTTCTAATTACCCCAGCGTCTCTCCGGGGTCCCAGAGAGAGACAAGCACTATGTCCAGAGCATCCTCACCCCAAAACGGGCCCTGGGAAACTTAATTTGTTTGTCTGTTTGCACTTTTCTTGTCGGGTTTTGTGTGTGCGCAGAATAAACTCTGATATTTGTGTGTTTTCTTCATTTTGGGGTGTGTTTGTGGCTTCTCTCAGAATCTCTTGTCCAAAATCGCTAAATTTGTGGTAAAACCACCACAGCCTTTAATGCTAAAAATTTAAACGTGCGATTAAGTTCCTTTGAAAAATTTTCTGAAAGCATCTTCCCACTTCATAATATCTTCCATTCCATATTTGGCATTTGACATCCTTTTAGTTGTAAATCTAATTCCAATTACATAGTTTAAACACTTGATGTGCTTTTTTAATCATTCTTAGTTATGAATCATCTGAAAAGATTCATATAATAGGTCAACCATACAAAACTTACATCTGCAAAAATTACATGGTTTTTGCAGATTTCCTCAGGAACCGGTCGAGTGTGTGAGTACAAATCCGTATTAGCAGATATTCCTCCTGACAGCCATGCAGTTTGAAAGCTACTTAAGATTTCCTAACAGCATTTTCTTCAAGGGAAAAACAAAAAATTGAAGCAAGAAGTATGTTGTCTTCCTCTCCAGTCTGTTTTCAAAGGCAGTGATACTCAGCTATTTGACACTGAAGAACAGTAACAAGACTTCTCCCATCTGGCCTTAACTTCATCAGACATATCTTTCACTCTTCTGGCTTTCCATACCAGTTAATAATACAAGGAGAAAAAGTTGTACATGTTACTAACTTTTCGCCATGGTCTTCATGTGAATTGTGACAATGGAAGAGGATCTGTCTAGGTTTTAAACTCAGCTGGAAAATTTATTCCCCCATGAAGAAAAATAGCCTTTGCTCCTTCTACGCAGTTTATAATGACTTTTGGGGAAATATAACTTAGAGGGATTCAATTCACTGAATTCACAAAATTTAACATGAATTCCAACATCTTTACCTTTTTAAATAAAAGCTGATTTGAAAGGCAAAATATGCATTATTGCAGTGATTTCTGTTTTTCCTCTTTACGACTTATGGGTTTCTTCCTTTACTGCAGTGTCTTCTCCATTTCCTAAGTCCCTCTATTTAAATCTGAAGTAAAATAGTTTCCAGATGCATTTTTTCTGCTCCCTTTCCCACATAATGAAAACTAAGAGACATTGTAGAATCCCTGTTGAGGCACCACTGTCAATAAGTTTGGCAAATACCCATAATAAAGCTTTTTCACTTCTCTGCTGACTTAAAAAGTAGGTCATTTAGAACTGAATGAAGTGTAACAATAATTTAATAGAGAAAGACTCATTTTGGTCATGTCATGATGTTTTTTGAGAAGGTTTGCATAAAAACAGAAATGTGAAACCTTTCATGGGTTATAGAAATAAGTTCAATTAGTCCATGGCAATTCAGTTGTATTTGTGAGCTAAACGAGGCTGCTGAAAAAAATATTTCTTGTTAAAGCAAAGCACTTTTACATCTTTACTTCAATTTTCTTTAGCTTTTCAATAAAGCCAGTTTGCACCTTTTGGGTTTGTAATAAGCTCGTGTGAAAACCCACAAAAAAAAACCAAATAGATTTTGCATTTTATATCGGAGCATATTTGAGGCTTCTGTCAGAGATGATTTATATCAAGAACTCAGAGTAAGAGGATTCCAGAAAACTAAATGGAAGTTATTTTTCTAATCCTAAATTTTAAATGTAGCAAAAGTTTAGGATTCAAAGTCACCTCCATAGCAGAAAGCAGTGTAATAGCTTCCCTCTCTAATAGTGTTTCCTATGTGTAATGGATTGAAATATTGTTAATGTGTTAAAGATTTTCAAAATCATAGAAACCCTTTTTGTCAAGGAAGCAACTGCCTGTCTGCAAATACCAAAGTATCCTCCTTCCCAAATATGCTTCCTGACTGGAATTCGGACTGTGATTGGGAACTTGAGATAAGACTATCGTCAAATCACTTCAGGTCTGCAGAGAAGTAAACAATGTCATCGCCCTAGTTGAGCTTGGTGGATTGTAGGGGAGGAGGGGTGTGGTAGTGAAATCTCTCCACACCAAACAGAGTAAACACCCCCTTCCCTCTAGGAAGACCATGTACACAAGGGACATTCATGTGAAAGTCAGCTGAGAAGTGGACACAAACCATGTAACACCCCCAAAGCTTCCCCCAGACACATTCCTGAGGCCTTACATCGCAAGAGGACAGCATGTGACAGAAGTGAGGCAACAAATCCAGAACTGTTGCAAGAAACCAAAAAAAACTTTCCCTTCCACCACCATCGGGGGAGGTGCCTGGCATCTCCTGAAGGTATATTAAGCCTTTGGGCTCTGTGTTTCCAGGAAACCCTCATCATCAAGAAGATGAGAAGAAAAGAACTCCATGGGACACTGCCACGTTCCACAGAGTGGTGACACTAATTCTATTAATCTCTTTCTGTCATTCTCCTCCCTTCCTCTCCCCCTGCCCCACTTTTCCTATTTCTTTCTATCTCTTTCTGCTTCACATTTACTGTTAGATAAAATCCATATGATTGATTTTGGCATATGGTCTAGTGTGCAACTTAATTTGGGCAGAGGCATTTTAATAACTGGACCATAACACCATGAGGACTTTATTTCTCCCTTTAAATAAAATAGAAAAGAATTTGGGCTTTCTAATCCAGACATACTGTATTTTTACCAGATAACAAGTATATTTTAAGCTTGTCTTGAACCAGGTAAAGTTTTTGGAAGCAGAGTTTGGACCATAATACCAAAATGGATGGAAAATATTAATTAGTGTATGAAAATCTGTTGTGTAAACCCCAAATCTCTGAATGTATTCTTAGAATGGTAACAAGTATATCTGATAAGTGTAAATAAGGTTGGAATTCAGGTCAGGGATTAAACCAGTTCCCTTCAAAACAGTGCAGTATCTCAGGATTTCCATAAATGGAGATTTCATTAGGCCAACAAGGAGACAGTAAGAATGACCTAAGCATAAGATAAAAAAAAACAAATAAACAAAAAACAGTAGCATTAGTAGAAATAAGTAAATTAGTAAAAAAACATTTAGTACTGACTTCAGCTGTTAGAGAGCTCCCTCCTAAACATCCCTATCTGTGTGCACGAGGAAGACAGCAGAAACCACTTACCTGCCCAGAGCTCATCCTCAGGAAGACTGCTCTCTAGACCTGCTTTTCAGACCACTTTCCTTGCAAAGCTTCACACTATCCAGAACATGGATGTTCCTGGGCCTGCAGCTTCCCTAAAGCACATATAACCTGAAAAGTCCAGATTTTTTACTTTCCCTGATCTTGATACTTCAATTTACTTTCTTCCACACTGAATCCAATCTCAGGTCACTGCAGCTTTGAGTTATTAATTATTTTCCAGATGAACACCAGCTCTTGCTGTTGGACATCAGCTGGATCCTCCCTTGAACAAGACCATGTTACAGTATCTACTTCTTTTGTGGTTTGAGTTCCATAGGCTTGACCCAAGGTGAAACTTGAAGCAAAACCTGTAGCTGCTGTCAAAGGAAAAACATATCTGTTAAATCAGTGGTGCTTTTGCTACTTGTTTTGAGGAAGAATCCAAAAATCCTTCTCTTCAATCCAGAGGCTTTTCCTCCCTTCTTGCTATTACACTTAAGGATTTTGAAGAAAGGATTCTTTGTCATGGGAAACACATTCCCAACCTCCCCAGATACTCCTGATTTTCTCTTTTGCAGGCACTTTAATGAAATTAGCCACTGGAACATGAATCTTTCAACATTTGACATTTAAGGAAAATAACATAGCAGGAGACAGAAAACATTTCCTTTTTGTTTGGGGTTTTTTTTTTCTTGGCATAGAAAACTCTGATCTTTGGAAGAGGTGCTTATAATGATGAAGACAGGTGAGCTCCCAGCTTCCACTAAAAGTCTGTATCCTTTTCAGTGGGATTGTAGAGAGCCATTTTGAAACCTAAATGCTACCATGAAAGCTGTCTACATGCCCTTACTCAGTGGAAGAAATATTCAACAAAAATTTTATATTTTATCTTGACTCAATGAAGTTGTAAAATGAAATGGGTCAGCTGCTTGAGATGGTCAGAAGGGGTTGCATTAGCAGGATGCTTAGGCCATCTCCCATACTGAAATGTGGAGATGCATGCGCTTTGTGACATAATTTTACACATAGATATCTTTGTAAATGAGTCTCTAATAAATAATATAATAAATTACAAAATTCTTATGTAGGGCCATAGTAGGCAGAGATTTCCTAATTAGACCACTGAATGTGTTTATCCTGATTGTCTCTAAAATAGAGTAGAACGTATGTGAGAAGAACATATACAACTTTTCATTTCCCATCCACCAAGGCTTATGATCTTAGAAGAAATAACATAAAGTCCAATAGATAAAGAATTATTAATAGTCTGCAAGGGAGAAACTCACACTGCTGAATGGACAGTTTGGCATACATAATCTTTCGACATACATATTCTTTCCCATCTCTAATTCCTGGGAGTCTATGGAAAAAGCTATTGACTAGATAGAGATGAAGTATGCATAATTGCATTATGCCACAATTTTATGCTCAGCATCTGGTGATAATTCTGTCTCTAAAGTAAGAAATTCAGATATTACAATAATGAACAATGAATCTGATTCTCATCTTCATTAAATTGTGTTTTCTTTGCTGTAATTTCAGTCTATTTTTTCTCCTAATATTCATTCATTCTGATATCAGCTGATTCAGGATGTGAATAGCTAATTAGATTTGGATGATTTCATGCATCTCAAAGAGGAAGTTGAAATTTGGCTGAATTCTTCTGGCAGAAAAAAAAATAATTTCAAAAAGAATCAAGATGCACTGCCCTGTAAATAAAATTGTTTTTCTTATTCTGTTCAAGCAGACTAGACAGTTTCAGGCCTCCTGAGTAACTTCACATTTTAGGTTACTGATTGGTTTCATTAGAGGACAAGAGACAATTTTCTTTTTATGGCTCTGAAACGTTAGAGAATTTAGTTTTTTAATCAGACAATCTTTGGTGTGACAGATATGAATAGCAGCTAGAGATGCTAACTTCTACAGCTACTTGTCCAGCTATTCTCCCACACCATTATATAAAATCTCTTAGCCACCTCACTGATCAGGGGCCATAAAAATACTAAGTAACTGTAATTTGAATCAGATTAAAGCTATCAGAGTGATAGGGCAAAGCTGATTTTGCTTGAACCTTAAGGAACATTGTGAATGTTGAATATCACTACCTGGTTGGTAGAGATGGTAGAGCTGCTTTAATCTAGTAAAACAATATATGTCAGTAAACACATCAGATCATATACACAGTGAGTTTCATTCTCCCTTTCTGAACAGTTTCATGAGCATTTCTTTCCTTCTCCAGCTAACTCACTTCAAAGCTTATAGTCAAAGCAAGTATAGAGAGAGTTCCCAGAAGCTTGGACTAATTTGCCTCAAAAGGTGGTATAAGTCTATTTGAAAACAAAGAGTTTTTGGAAACATATTTCATAGAATCATAGATCTGTTAAATTTGCAAAAGACCTTTACAATCATCGAGTCCGACTTCTGTTTTCTGAAAACACTGTTTTTCCTTGGGAAAATGGGATGTGTTATTAGTGCTCTTGGCCACAGACCTTAAGATATATATCATTGCTAATTTTGTGGACGTAAGACTTTTTTTATCATATCAATATCATATATTTAGCTGCTTTGTTCTCACAGAGACAAAGCATCTAATTTTAAAATCAGCTGGGCCAATTACAGTATAATTTATGTGATAATACTTCAATATTATTTTGGATGACATCAGTTTAGATCACAATTCTACTCCCTCCAGTGACCACAGTGGTTCTATCACTGACAAAAGCTAAAGCCAGATGAGATCCATAAGGAATGGCAAAGTCATTGTTCACTTGGGAATCACTTCTACCAAGAGAGATTTTTATACTCACTCCTAAGGTTCATTTCCCCTAGATAGTTAACACTAAGTACATAGACAAAATGGAAAAGATCCTGATTCCATTTACTGGTGTGGTTATAAGGTGAACAGATTGCACTGAAACTGGGGTAACTAATAATAAGATCCAGACAACTGTATTGAATCCCAGGGCCTATAACATTTTTTCCATTCAGATCATACATTAAGGTGTTTCTCATTATATTGTGAAATCCTCCTCAGTCTATATTCTGCTTATACTCATGTCTGTCTTTCAACTGACACTGTCATTATCACAGCAAGTCCATTACCAGAATATAGGCTGTAAGTGCTTCATTTAAGGGAAGTTCATTCTTGACACATTTGGATACTTTCAGGCTTACTGTTGTTTCAGTTTTGTACACTGGAACAATGCCAGATAGACTTGTACAATAAAAATACGGAAATGAAGGTGCTTTAACTCTATCAGCTAGAGAAAGGAAGAAAAGTAATAATCAGGACTTCAATTAGAGCTTGTAACACCTTATGGAAGGATTGAATGAATTT
>VYZS01033417.1:584-11243 GCA_013400695.1 Neodrepanis coruscans
CGAGTTCAGCATGGAGAGATTGTGCCGTGCAATGTGGGACCCTTACACTGGGAAGACTCTGTAGAAGCTTTACTGGAAGGTCTAAATCTATTAACATCTAGAATTTTATTTGTTGTTTTTTTCTACAATTGGCTGGACTGGAGCCTCTTCAGTTAGGAGAACAGGCCTTTCTAACTTCCTCCAATAAAGTATTCCTCTTCCTCCATTGTGATAATTATCTATAAAATTTCCTACATGAGCCTTGCAGTATTAATTTGAAATTATATTTCCTGTGCATACCACTGACACAACTCAAATGAAAATGATTGACGTAATTTTAAAGAGAGAAATATTTAGAATTGTCTACCTCAGGGAAATGTATTCAACTAGATTCTTGCACCTTAAAACACTTCTGTTAACTTTTGAAAGTGTTATTTATGCTTGCACGTTCTACTTTATTAAAATGCAGGAGTACTGTACATCAGAAAACCTAAGCATTCAGAACTGCAAAGAGGACCCAAAGCAGAGCTATGGTATAAGCACTGAAGCATTCTACTTAAGGATTACTATGTGAAAAGTCATTCTGATATTTCTGTGGTATTAAATTATGTAAGAGACATTTCTATTACATGAATTCTTCTTAACAAAGAAAAGATTCCCTCTTACTCTGTAATAGTTGCTCTATTCTAGAAACTGCAGGGCAGCAAGTACATAGAAGAATTTTAAGGACTGAGAAATGAAACTTCTAAAAGCCTCTCTGTGTGTATCACCTGTGCTTAAGGGACTTGAACTCTTACACCTACTGTGTTTCTCAGCAAATAAATCATATTGAGTGGTTGCATAGATCCAACCTACTTGTTTCCATGGTTTTTGCACCATGTCCCCTCCAATCTCCATTCTCACTTGGGGAAGAAGGGGAACTGCCCTAAACCCTAATGTAGTCCATGACTGAAAATTAATCCCCTTTACCACTTTTGTTCACATGACTTAATCAGCCTTTGTAGCTCAAATAGTGTAGTGTAAACAATTTTTTAGGTAATAGGTAGTCATTTTTTTCCTTATCTCTGAAGGAATATTTGCTTTTGTTGTTATTTTGGCATGTCTAAAATCTCTTTAACAGTTTTTACAGTGCTTTGAACATTGTCATTCATGTAAAACTGTCATGGTTGAGACAACTCACATTGTCTGTGTTGCCTCAATAAAACGCCTCTCAACTAATGCTTCTGTGAGGGGAGGGAGGAAATGATCTTCAAATCCTTCCACAAGAGGACTTGGAGGGCTCAAGAGTAGTCTTTAAGAATGGTGTCCCCAAACAAATTAATCTCCTGAGATGGGAATTATATTCTGCTACCACTAAAAGTGCTTCTCTACCTCTGATTACATTTCTTATGGATATGGAGACCCTCTTTCCTTAATTTGTTCTTTGTTTTCTGTCTCAAGGCCCTGCTCTGGAAAGATCTAGAATGAGAGCTCCTCCATATGAGGAGGCATCTTTAAGGCCAGTATTGAGACACTTTGTAGGACAAGGTTCCAGTGATATCACTCCTCTAAATTTTTCATCTGAAGTTATTGCAGTTGTCATTTCCTTGTTGGTGGGTGGTGGTTGTTTCACTTTTCCCTTCCCTTCTACTACCACCACTTTTCTTCTGCCTTCTTCTGGACATTTATTCTCATAAAATCAAGGAGCAGCTCTGTGCCTCAGATATTATTCAGGCCCCTTTCTAACTAGATGGGCAAAAGTCTTTCCAACAGCTGGACAGAACGATGAAAGATAAAAGATAAGCATCTTCCATATGGAGACTTTTGAAATCTCATGTATTATCTCAGTAATATCTTTTCCTTCTCTCAGGCTGTCATCTCATCCCACTGCTTTGTTTACCACTTCCATGGCTTTCTTAAGGCATATTGGATACCTGTAGATGCTGCAACATATTTTTATATACATGCTAATAAGATGATATATGACCATATGAAAATTTTTAATATTGTGTGATAGATATTATAAGAGCACTACTGCTTCTTAGCCTGATTAAAATATCTGGATATTAATTCTGCAATCAGTAATAAGATATTTTCTGTGTGCTAAGAATAGCAGTTGCTGTCTACTTTGGAGTGACTCCTTGCCAATAGGTGGGTACTCTTTTTGATGCCTATGCTGAATTTGTAACTAGCTGTCTTTAAAACACACAGAAATTTGCCTGAGACACTTCTGAAAGCTATACTAGAGCTTAGTTTGACCAACAGAATGGCTAATACTTGGATTTCTCTTTACATATGTCTTAGCATATGTCACTCTCTGACTTTCTTCAATGACAAAAGTACTGCATTTAAAAACTAGATTCTTATCCCGGGTAGCTTTGATCTCATTAGCAATTTCAATTTATTTTAATATCAATGTTATAGGGTGAAACAATGTTCACGTTTTTACAGCATTTTTTCCTTGGCGTTCTCTTCTTCTGGGGGGAGGGGATGGGGAGGGCGTGTTGGGTTTTGGGGATTTTGGAGAGAGAGATGGGGAGAGGGGTTGCTTTCAAACCTGTGTTTTGTCTTTTACAAGAAAGAGTGGACAGATTCCAGTGCCTTGCGTGGAATTCCAGGTGCTGGTCTGGCCCAGTGAGGAGGTGTGGACCAGTCCCCTGAGATTCCCATGGCTCCACGAACACAGGGTGGTCACGGAGCTGCACGACTTGGTCTTCCACAGCCCCCATGGGAGAGTGGCTCAGCCCGTGTGGGGTGGCCCCATCCCGCAGCCATGGTGAAGCGGTGGTGGGGCTTGTGATGCTGAGGAAGAGGTGACAGCCCGTCTACAGCTCCCCTGCCGGTGCGTGCAGGGTGGCTGTGGCTTCTGCATCCCCCCCACCAGTTCCGTCTGCTGGCGTGGGGAGCACCCTGTCTCAGGCCTGCAGTGCTATGGGGTGGTGGCACTGGCAGCTGGCTGGGGGCAGGAGGGATGAGCCACGCAGTGCAAGCCCCTGAGTGGCGGTGGCTTGTGGTGCTGCAGTGGCGGGGGCGTGCGATGCTGGGTGGGCTGTGGCAGTTCTTACTGTCCCCACTGCCTGCATGAGCTCTGTTCCGCTGGCCAAAGACACCCGCAATGTGGCAACTCCCGCTGGTTCATGCTGCGCATGTGGTGGGTCTTGCCACCTGCGCAAACATGGCACCGTATGGAGACGATGGCAGCCCTTGCAGTGGGTGGCGTCGTCCCTGTGGTAGCGGCAGCTGGCGCACGAGGCAAGGCTAGCCACAGGCTGGTGCTGCTGCATGGAATTGACCCAGGGTGGCAGAACCTGGTGCCGGAGTGGCCCGGGGAACCTCGGGGTGCCCCGCAGTGTTGATGGATGCAGCGGTGGTGGCTCTCCCCCTCAGCAGGCTGCAGCCATGAGGCATTTGGGCGGGAAACACTGCCATACTGCCTCATGGTTAAGTCTCTGGTAAGGGGACGGTGTTAGCCAATCTGGAGGTGACCTGTGCCGGAAGGGTGCCCCAAGATCATGTGAGAATGGGCACCCTATATAAACTGCAAGCCTGGAAGTTCTTTTGCTCTATGGGCTTGGCTCTCGTCACAGCTGCATCTCAGCTCATCTTCTCTGCTCTCGGCCCTTCTCTCGTGGCCTGCGCAGCTGAACCGACAGTGGAGGCAGCACAGCGCTGAAAACCACGCCGCTCACCAGCTGTGGTATTCTCTCCCCTTGGGCCCCTGGGGTTTATTTTTACTATTCTATCTTCCAAGAGCCCCGAAGTGGAAATTGATGCCATTCCATGGGCCAGCTTCCCTTCCTCTCTTGCTCCACCAGGCTAGCAGCCAGCCCAGAGTAGCATAGTTTGTCCACCTTGTGTTTCATTGTCGGGTTTTTGTTCTTTGTAAAATAAATTCTGTTAGTTGTTACTCTATTGCAATCTCTCGTCACTTTATAATGCCCCCGGTGTCCAAACCAAGACATCGAGCTTTCTTTTTCCAGAGTGTATATATAATTCTAGAATGGCTCATAAATTGCCTTTTCTTAAGTAATGTTTGTTTAGCAGAAAAGAAGATGGAGTAAGTGTAATTGGCAACCCTATAGGCACAGACACTCACCATTTAACAAAGGGGGAAAGGCAGAAGAAGCATAAGGATGTGAAACTAGTACATGCCTTCAGGCAGTTTTTTTAGGCTAACTGTGTAGGTTTCAGACAGTCTTGGTTTTCATCTTACAATTTTCAGTCATTCCAGTAGATGAAAACTGTTCTGTTTTGCTCCTAGAAAAGTGAATTTCCTAGTCGTGCTAAATGTAATCAGCATAAAGAAGTGAAAAGTATCTGGAAATAGGATTATTCATGCTATTAGTCCCAGCTTTTCCTGATTAAACTGGGTCTGAAACTGACATGATGCAGTAAAGGATTCTGCATGTTCTGACAACAGAAGCTGATGGGAATGTTGCTCTGCTGTACAAAGGCTGCTTTTTAAGCTCACCCTTGGTTTTTTTTGAAGGTGTGCCACATCCTTACCTTCTGAGTAGAGGGTTGTGTGGCAAAAGAGTGTGATCAAGGCCTTGAGCTGACACTAAGCCAAAATCTGTCAGTTTACATGGTCACCTGGAACTCAGTGTCAGGTAAGGCTGGATATAGCTGCAGTGTTGACAGAGATGTGAGGGACAACAGATTACTGCCAAAATGAATACAGGCTTTCTGTGTAATATGCTAGTTGTTATACACTCTTCACCTTGCTAAATCTGGATTTGAAATTTCTCCAGCTGGATGCCTGTACGGGCCTCCCGATTAGATCTTTCATGCTGGTCTATCTCATAACAGTGCCAGTGAGGCCTGACAAAGACTCACTTCTTTCATTCCTGCCTGCACTGAAATGCAAAACTTTCCTGCAGTAGTTTAATAAATAGATATTTACCTAAGGTACTGAAAACACCCAGTGTGACACTGATGGAAACTGGTGCATTTTGTATATAGTATGAACAGTGTCAGTACCAATCTCTCTTTGCTTTCTCTGCAAGGATGCCTGTGTTTTAGAGGTCCTAGAACATCCAGCCCTCTAGATCAGCCTGTTGAAGTTTCCATTGAGACAGGGAGTTTGCAAACTGGAATTGTCACACCTGTGTTCTTGTCATGGCCTTTATAACAGCTTCAGAGACTGAGTTGGACTTGAATCATTCCCCCTTCTACTTCATACCCCACAAAACAGCTTAGATGTATTTTTCTTTCAAATGGATATTTAATGTACTCATGTACGAGGAGAAGGTTTCTTAAAAGTTGATTTTGTGTTGTGGCATAGAAGTTGAACTTATAAACATTTCAACAGACACTTATTTCCTTTGATGCTATATTGGTGCAAGTTGGCCTACAGCTGCTCTTTGTGAAGCCTGGGGGAGGAAATCTCATTTCTCAGGAAGGGTGAGAATGAAATTAGATGAAGTGTGACTCTAGGTGAACGGAATAGCTTTGGTAAGGAGAACACTAATATAAAATGTTCAACTGAGTCAAGACACATATGAAAACCAGTGATGTCTTTAAGGTCATTTATGATGGAGATCTGTACAGTAAACAACGAACCCAGTTATATACATGGTATCATCTTTGACTGTCAGTTGCTTGCTATCCTGAAAACAATTCATATGTATAAATATGCCAAACTGCTGAACACTTTTGCAGCAGAAAGGATGGCATAGTGTTATAGGCATTTCTGAAGCATCCTCAAATGACATTAGTGGCCTAAAAGCCAATCTGTGATATCTGTCATGATGTAGAATGTGTTTTGGTACCTTTTTCCCTCCAATTTTGTGCCTGGAGTATCTTAGTATCTTGTTGGCTCCATATGCAAATCAAAAGGCCAAAGAGTAAATCTCCTAGAGATGTTGCCTCTCTCAATGGGACAGAAATACATTTCAGATTTGTCAAAATAACTGACTTGCAGAGCTATGCATGCTAGATGGCTCTCCAGTCAGGTTGTGAAATCACATTAGTCAAATAATGACTTCCACATCTACAGCCTGTTTGGAGTATGACCTGTTGCAGGGACCTTTGCGGTCTGAAATTAAATACAGCCACCATGATGATTGTAGTGGATGCTACCTGCATGGCTGAAGGGCAGCAGAATATAGACTTAAGCCGCAGCTTGCTTTTCTTTTTAAAGCTTGTTAGTTTGTTCTTTCACCAATATTCTGTTCAACTTCAGTTCTCCAGGTGCTTTCAGAACCCAAGAAATTGCTAGTGAAGCAGCTCTATTTTCCTCTTTTGTGATATGACATAAAAAAATTCAGATTATTTAATTTCAGTATTTGTCTTTTGGCTTCTTTGGAAGAAATAAGCAGTCGTGCAGTTGCTGAAATTATTTCACTAATTTCCATCTAAAGGTTTAATGGAAGTGAATGACCATGTTTCCCAGGATCATAAGATAATTTGGTTGTTGGCCAGACCGTTTGGTTAATAGCTGAGCTTGTGGTGAACAGAAATAAACTATTGCAAGATGCTTTAGAGCTATGGAAGCTCTTAAGCCAAAATTTTTGTTAGGTCTTCCTGCTGGATCATCAAATTCCCCTAAAGTAAAAACTGTTTCTCTTGAGGCCTGTCAGGAGAACTGTGAAATAAGGTCTGTTTACTGCATGGCTCTGATGCAGTATCTTGGGAAATGGAAAGTATTACTATTGTATTCATTGATACAATAGGAAAACAATGCAAATACTCAAAGCATCAAAAAAAAAAAAAAACCAGAAGAAACTTGATTTCAGGCATGGGGTCCAGGAGTTAGTCATGGATGATAAGAAAATTCTCTAGCATATCAAACTGAATACTTACCAATTGTTGGTCTTGAGCAATTCTGAATTTTGGAACAGTGCTGAAGATGCATCTGAGACCAATGCTTCCTTTGAAGAGTCTCAGCTTCCTATGACTGTTGGAAGAAAGCTAATATTTGGTTTTGGTAGCTTTAGTGCACTTTCTTCTGTTTTGGGCCGAGCAAAGTCCCAGGTCCCTGAGCTGTAATTTGCTGGCAGCAAAACTTTGATGTTTCCTCAGAAGGGCTAAGAAAGAGTCTGCCTAAAACTCAGTTTTGTTCCTAGAAGACATCAATGTGAATATCTGAGTATTTTACTTTCTGTCAAAAATCGTTGTTATCTGCCTGGAATAAATCAAGTCTGTATATGGCCTCATAAAAAGAACTGCAGGAATTTTTGGTTCTTGGGACAAAGCCATGCAAAAGGTGCCTGCATCTTTCTTTTATTTTAACTGCACTTTAATTCCACACCACTTGTTCAAGATAAACTCCCCGTTTTTTTCCTATTGGCCAAAAGCCTATAATTCAGTTTTCAAATAAATGATTTGTTGCCAAGGTGCTCTATTTATCTTTCAGTCTTTTATTTTCTTCAGCTATAAACATCTCATTACAACTGTCACTGAAAGTTTTCCGCTTGATTTTTGTTCTTGGTATCTATGAGGAAGAACCTTAGACAAATATTTTATGCAGTTTAATACCTGGTGCATTATCACATTTATTAATTCCAAAAAGCCCACCTATTCATTTGAATGTAATACACATTTCTTATCTAGATTTTTATTTCACCATACAATCCTTCATTTCCCAACTATGCAGTTTGTTTGGTTTCTCTTCTCAGATTGTTCTGTGTTCACTCTGATATGGTAGAGAGTGGAAAAGAACAAGAACTTCAGAACCTGGCTGTTAGCTAGACTACTTGTTTTCCTAATTGTCAATATAAGTCTCCTGATTGCTTTGGATATATCTAGTATGCTTTAGATTATATCAGCATGGACTCCAAAGCACCAATTATAATGAAGTCCAGATCCACTGTACCATAGAAAATATTTTAATTACATTTGTCTAAGTTTTTATCTTTCAGTTCCACACTGTTATCTCCTGGTGTTTTGATATAATAGACTTCCTATTCTTCATTCCCCTCACCTATCTTGATTTAGAGAGAAATAATTTTTCCCTTTATCTGTTTTGTAAATTTCCCCCTATCTATGTCTAAATATGCTTTTGTTTTCAATTCAAGATAATATTCTAAAACATAAACTACTGTTTTTTTTGGTTTTTTTTTTAATAACCTGATGTCTTGGCGTTTTATTCCTGCCACCTTTGATTACATGAAGTCCAGCTTCACCAGTATATACACCTGCCTGTGCATCTATTCTCACATGCACAAGTTCACTGCTATGTATTTTCATGATTTGTGTTGTAAATCAGCACATCTATATCTCAGGTCTAGACACAGGAGTGTCATTAGTTTAGAAGATTTAATTCTATGGCCTAAATGATGTAAGAATTTCCAGAAAGCTTTTGAAAATAATTCTACAGCTGTCCTCTATGATTTATTTTTCTTTCTCCAATGAAATTACCTTAATATTAGAAAATTAATATTGTTCTGATAAAGGATATATTGTTAGTAATGTAGTTAAGTAAGTTAAATAAGTGGGATGTAGGCTATTGATCAGTTACTTTACACGTTAGGATATTTTGTTTACATTTAATGGAATATCCTAGACCTAGGAAGAAGGGCAGGTGACAAGAATAAAATCAAGGATCATGGCAGAGTTCAGCAGTTTGAAACAGGAGCTGAACGTGACATACAGGCATAAACTACCCCCTTAACACTCCAGTAAGGAACAATGAACCCAATGAGAAAAGGACGTCTTCTGAACCCCTCACCCCTAACTGGCTCTTAGCTGATCTACACAAATCATCTGCTTCAGAAAATGCATTTTTACTTGATGTCAGTGCCTGTTTTTCAGGCTCCAAGCCAAAGTGGAGAGAGATTGTGTGGGACCCCAAGGCTTTTTGCTAGTCTGGGAATTTCTGATTGAGTTTATCTGTTCTTTCTCCTGCTGATTCAGAAAGGCTCCTTCCTTCAGAGGGGAAACGATCCCCAGTGTAGGGAGAGGAGATGTCCAGACAAAGAAAGAAATGTTGTGCTTCTGCGTGGACATTTCCAAAGATTGACTATGTTTAAAAGTAAATTAAAAAGTCATGACTGGGTTCACTTTTAGACTTTCCTTAAGCATAATTTAGTGCTGACCTGATGACTTCTTTACTTCCAACTAGTTAAAGTTTGTTCTCCTGTTGACTCTGTTTGTTCTCATCTGTGTGAACCATGTTTTGTATGGCTGCAGTTTGAAGTTACTGAATTGGCAATATTTCCTATACACGTGTCCTTTCTTCTGAGCCTTTACATTTGCATTCATTCTTAAACTGTTTTTACCTAATTAAATCAGATCTATTAAAACACTGAAATAGGTCAAAAAGTGTCAGACACCTCTAACAATCTCTATTAAGTCTTGCTAAACTGAAAGTGCTCTTACTTTTGGTCTAGAAATGACATCTTAGGCAAAAATAATTGATTTGACCTCCAAATAGATACATACTACCAAGCTCTAAACTGAGCAAAAGGAGTAAGAATGGGATATGTACACTTAACAGAAACTGCTCCTTAGCCCAAGTCTCCATACAGCACTGGGAAGAGAAGTATTTTATCACCCTGTGGAGGTCTGAAAGTAGAGTGACAGAAATGAAGTGCAACAAACTCGCCAAATCTTCCAAAGAATTTATTTTTATTTTGTGGAGAGAAAGCAAAAAGCACTGTGCTGCATTCAGTCAACATACCAAAATTGTGCTATGTATGTATGTATGGAGAGATTTGATACTCTCTGAGGGGAGTCAAGCTGCTTGCACCTGAAAGGCAGCTAGTAGGAAACTCTGAGACTTCATTTAATTTTAAATGGCACAGGCTGTCCCATGTGTGAAAAATAGCAAGTTAGGTAAATTGAAGGCTCTTGCACCACCATTTGGTATGGATGCTTTCCTGACAAGTCTGAGATTTGGTGTTCAAGTTGCTTTATACTCTTTCATTTAGAGAGAAGAGATCTTGCATCTGGAAGTGATGTCTGTACTCATTAAGAACACAAAAGAAGAATGAATAGAGGTCTTCTAACAGCTGGAACTTGAGGGTGTGCTAGAGTCAGGAATGAAGTAGAAAATCTGATTATCTTCCACCCTCATTTTCCCAAGTCCTAAAGTATTTAGTTAGTTGGGGTTGAACAGCCTTTACACCTGCTGCTTTGTGACTGGGAGCATTCCCAGCTTCACTGGCATTGCTCCTATTGCTGGATTTTGCTAGAAGCAGCAGAATTTGCAACAGAGACAGAATAAGTCTCTGAAACCAAGCAAAGTGATCACCACGTATGCATGAACAGAGGCTCCAAGGGCCAGCGAGCTGAAGTGTGAGCCCAGAAACTCCTCCTTCCTTTGAGAACACGAGAGCTCATTTAATTTCCAAAACATATCTATTACAAACCTATTTTTTCTTTGTTTAAAGTGTTAATGAATGTGATGAGAACATGGAAAGTTACTTCTTTGTGAAACACTGGGTGCTTCTTTAAAGCCACAACATGGCACTAAGGCAATAAATCTTTGCGATTCTCAAGACCAGCAGGAAGAGCAAAAACATCACTAGTGAATCAGGAAGACTGGTGATAAATTCTGAAGGTCTGTGGTGCTTGTATTAATACCCTTCTCAGTGTTTTTACTAGATGGCAGTGGACTGGAGCAATATCTGAGAATGTGCTAAATTACCCAGAAGCTGGAATCTTTTTCCATTGGAAGTAGTGACAGCAGAGAAAGGAAAGACTGAATATAACTAAGAAAATAGTTTTTAGCCCAGGTGGCCACTGAGGTGTAAGAAT
>VYZS01033419.1:10139-24341 GCA_013400695.1 Neodrepanis coruscans
AGTGTAAGAATTCCACCTTTAGGGACCACTTCCAGTGGTTAATCTGAGCCAATGTAAGGCAGTAACCAAATTTCTTGCTACTTTCTTTCTTTCTCAATGACGGAAGTAACAGATCATAGCAGACACAGTTATCCTTTAGTTTGATACCTTTTGATTCAATTACCTCTTTGACTCTGTAAGGACAGAGAGCCTAAAGTGAATATTTCATATCAACAAATGCAAGGATAAAAATAATTTCAGAAGCAATATGATACTTGCNAAAAAAAACAAAAAAAAAAACCCCCATGATCACATTATTAAGTGAGATTAAGAGCAAGACAAAATACAGTAACAGTGAAATAAATTGAGAATGTGGAAGTAAGTAAGCAGTGCAAGAAAGAAGATAAAATTTTGGTTTGATTCTCTTAAAATCTGTTTTGCACACAGGTTTCTAAAAGATGAACGATCCACAGAAGTAAAAGTTTGCAATATGAAGAGTCATTCCCATTGATTATCCAGGTATTATATGATATCTCATTTAATATGCTGCTCTAAAACAGTTCTCAAACTGTTGGACAAGTTAAAGTGCTCAACAGCATCCATTGCAAAATGCTAAAATTGCATACATGAATTGGCAGGAACTCAAATAAATGTATATCAGATATATATCAGCTTTACAGACATTGCATTTATGTAATTGAAATATTAAAACCAAGAGAGTAATGTGTTTTAAAGTCCTCTGAAATGCACTGTTGAAAACTAAATCCAAAAATCTGACTGTGCATAACTAGATTGTCTCTACACGCTTCTTTGTGAATGAGATTTGCTTAAAACAGACAAACTAGATCTAAGAGGAGGAAGCTTGCTGTTGGCTGTTCACACTACCTATTGAACAGGAATAAGAGTGATACCCTGATGCAAGATCTGCAGAGCACTACAGGAGGGAAAGCTTAGGCCCTCCATTGTACCAGTATCACCCTCCTCAGTCTCATTTGGGGCCTCCATCCACACAACCTCTTCCCTTTGGACCTAGAGCTGCAATTTAGCTCAGGTTCTGGCCCATGGCCCTTGCTGAACTACACTGTATGAATGTTGTGAGAACCTTAACCTTATGTTGATGATTTCATCTTTCTGACTCAGCACTATTGACTCATTTGGTAATCAGTGGTTTTTTGGCTGACCCAGAGTACTGCTACCAGACCTGCTCTACTCTTCGTGGTTGGAACTGTGCCCCTGCTGGCTCCCTTGGCTCTTGTCTTGCTTTTAATTGTAAAAACTCCACTTGTCGCTAAAATAAATGTGTCTTGATTTGGAATGAGTATACATAAAAAGAAAATACAGGTTATCCAGATTTCATACTGGTCAAGCTATTTTACCTGTGTTTACTAGAAGTACTTTTTTAGACATTAGCAAACAAGAAGTTTTATTTTAAATGACAAGCTGTACACCTTGCAGAAACCCTTGCAGCATGTCCTCTGACCCCCAGGCCCAACTTGTCAGATTTGTGCATGGCATATGAGGTCTCCCTAAGTGAACTCGAACTCATGCAGACAGTGTTTCACACAACACTCCAAGGAAGACAGTGAAGAACTGGCTTCAGGAGCAAAGCTGGCACCAAAAGGCCTGTGCAATCAGCTCACTTATATACCTATTTTGAATGATCAGCCCTGTCATGAACACTGGCTTTTCTAGCTAAATTTGCTCTTAGCCAATTGCAGCAATACCAAGAAAACAAAAAGTATAGGACGTGAGTGTACTGGAAATGTACCAAGCAGTCTTCACTGCCCTTTGAGCTCCAGCACCTTTGCAAAAGGTGACCTCCAAACAGGGTACAAGAAGAAGGAAAAAGAAGTGACATTTGCTCTTCCTGGTAAATAAAGTTAATGGAACACAAATGTGCTATATGCCCATGCAAACAATAATACGAACAAAAAAACCTCAATGCTTAAATTTAACTGCTTCTTATTGGAAAGTTTTATGTTTAATCTAACAATATTTAATTTGATTGCAACAATTATGACCTTTTTTAATTATTTTCCTATATCTGAGGAACAACATGATTTAATTTACATTAATGTTTTGCTTGTGAAGAATAAATATTTGTATTTCATTTGACTCTGCTCTGTACCAAGTTGTCAGTCTTTCTTTGTTCTACATTTTGGTTACAAACAGATCACATCAAAATCTGGAAACCAGAATGACTAGATGGGCTCAAAGTTTCCTTTGAACAGAATCTGAGCTCAGATGAGAACACTTCCTCTATCAGGTATATTAAAATTCCAGATTAGGTAATTAACAAATCTTTCATAATACTTTTGATTCATACTTTTCCATTTAATCACCCAGTATTTGATCCCAAACCTACCAAGCTTATACTCATGCTTAAGCATGGGAAAGCAGTGATTTTCATCCTTGGTGATGACTCAGCATTCCTTTGTTGTTCTGAATTTTTTTTTTCACTTCTTACAAACAGAAATAGAATCATATACTGTTCTGATGAGCTTTTATTGCCAATAAACATTAAGGTGAAAAATGCATCTCATTTCAGCTACTCCTCAAAATCAACTGAAGATTTCTTCAACTTTATCATGTAGTGAACTACAACAGCAGATTCAAAGGGATTATTTTTTCAATACTCAAAGACATCACTAAGTTAATATGAGTAATTATTTCTTAACTGATTCATGTCATAAATATTTAATGAAAAGAGTTTAAGTCTAGATTTTACCTCCTAATTGCAACAACTTGACAGAGCACGCACAGATCTGTTACTGATGTCCAATTAGTATGTGTCCATGACTTTACTACATTCTATTCTATGTACTACCTTCTGTTACATAATATTGGAGGCAGCACTGTGAATCCAAAGTCTCTCTGTTGAGTCTCTAGAGGCAAAAGGTCATCTTAAAAATGTTTTTTAGTTCTTTAGAACACAGTCAATATATTTTGTGTTAGGAGATGTGTTTGGGTGGGCTGGTAAGGATATAGAAGCAGCACGCAATTTCCTTTTCTCCAAGAGGCTATTACTCTGATCAGAAGTTGCAGATGGGGAACTGGTATGCAAACAGGTATACCTAACAATTACTTTCGGCTCAAAATTCATCATGAAAGAAATAGGGCTGTTAATCTCAACTGAACAAAGATCCATAGAGAAACTTACCTTTTGGGTTCTGTGCTTTTTTGTTTTGGGTTTTTTTAAGTAATTGAACCCTAAATACTTCTGTTAGAATAAGGTATTCCCATCAAGAATCTGAAAAGTGAAACCTTGAAAGTCAGTCTCAATATGATGAAATTTATTTCAGATTTCTTAATTTTCTGCTTTTCATCAGTGCATTTTGCTTTTTCCCGCTGTTTACTCTCTTCTGCACACACATGTCACACAACCCACAGAGAAAATTGTAATCCTCTGAATATAAAGCACAGGTGACTAGCAGCTGTGCTCTGCAGTCACACACGAAAATAGCAATGTGAGATAAATCTTTGGATGCATTTTCCATTTACATGCAGTGATTATGAAGTACATATTTTAGTGTTTAAAATCTTGTGATCTGCCAACTTCTCCATCTTCTGGCTTTTTCCACTGCTGTTTAGTATATAACTATTCCACAATGATATTCCCATGTGAAGCGTTTTTTGTTTACTTTTCTATATACCAGACTGTCCACATTTCCTATGATGAGATAAATAGTCCTATAAATCTGGGTGGGATAAGAAAGTGGGTGGTAAGCAGCACAGATAAGATGCAACTATATGAAAGAAATTTGTTCTAACAAGTATTACAAAGTATTTTTATTGCATGCACAGCTCTATTATTTGAACATATCCAGTGACTACATATGTAAATCTTCTCTGGATGCTTCCACAGACAGAAAAAAAAAACTGACAATGTTAAAATCCTTCAGGTCTTCCCACAGGGACTTCTCCATCTCTGAATTGCTATTTCTGTTCTGCTCTCATCTCTGAGATATTGCACACTGGTCTTCAGAACACTGCTGAATATTCTTGGGCATTGTATCAGTTTGTCTTTGCTATCACTGGATATACGTATCTGGCTCATGTAAGAGAAAGGAACATATTGGGCTGCCTTTCGTTGCCCTTTGTATTTTGAATCTGAAGTTCATGTACCAAGCTGTGAGAAAAATTTATTAATTTTATTTATTTAATTTTTCTTTATTTAAATTTTCCTGCATCTCCTTTATTTTACTCATCAAAGCTGGGCCTTGAAGGACCTGTAAGAATGAATTAATGAATGGACACTGATAATTCATAAACAGAGGAGCAGGCATGCTAATTTGTCTTCTTCTGAATATAAAAGGCTGTAAGATTAAAAATACTTAAGGTGAAGACCAAACACTATATAAATTCTCTGCAGATTGCTAAACTTTTCTTGGGATTAAAACAAAATAAAATAACTTCTCATAAAACTGATGATTGCTTCATAATAGCAATCTACTTTTTTGTCTACTCTCCATCTATCCCTCCAATTTATACTGTCAATAAGAAGCAGATTGATTAAGAGGCCCTCATTTTGTGGTATGATACTTTTCTTGCTTTCTTCTTTCAGGAATTAATTCAAGTATTTGTATCTGTAGTCCAAGCGCCATTTCCCTTCTGAGTGCAATAAGAGGAGAGAAAAAAAATTGTTTACAAATCCCTTCCTCTCTTTATTCATGTCCTGCCAGTTTTGATTACAAATGTTTTTTACCTGAGGCTTTTAAATACCAAAGTAAAGTGCAATGACAGAGTCCCTGTGTACAAGGCCACGACAGAATATTTGAAAAACTAAACGTATGTGCAAAGCCAGTATTTATGTGAACATAAAAAGTCCATAGGTTGGGATTCGTTCTCACAAGTAATTAGAGAATTTAACAGTCAAATCATAGATATTTACTCAATCTTTTCAAATAAAATTTTCAAAATAGATAGTTGCTACAGATAAATTTTTTGATTGTAGTGGAATAATTCTGTGTAAATATTAAGGTTTTTAATTATACTAGCTGTTTTGGATTCACAGATTATTAGTGAAGAAACAGCAATTTTGCAAGCATGTTTGTTATTCAAACAGTGTGACAGTATTGCATGCAAATTTTTAGGGCCTTGAAATACTCTGAGATTTTTCCACTTCCAGATTTTGTGGATCTTTATTCAGATTTGAAACCAGCCACGAATGCTGCTGCACACACTAAACTTTCTTTCCTAGCTGTATCCATATATACAAGAGAACTTGAACAACATAAACATAGCTCTAATATCAACAGATGAAATGCCTTAACTGGGGAAGGACACTAAAGCAGCTCAGTCGTTTTGGTCATGTAATGGGTGTGGGGCAAAATATCTGCTAATGTGTGGAATGGACACCAATTTAGACCTAAAGAGAATGATACGTGTGTCAGGTGCCATAATTTCTACCTTGTTCCTTGCATCTTTCAAATGGAATCAAAAAAAAAAAAAAAAAAGAAGATAGAGTTTATCACCAGCAATACACTGGATGTCAGTATCTAGTAAAGGACAAGATAAATGAGTTAACAAACACGCTTTTAATCTCAGCGTTACTCAACTCATTGCTTCTTATTCATGATGCCCAATGTTGTATATGATAGTGTTATTTCTATTGTTACTTTTGAGATAAACAGTAGCTTTCTTAGTTTGAGACATTCTGTCTTTTCCATGGTACTTATTGCAAATCAGAGCAGAAAAATACAGAGCTTTAATTACACCTGACCTCAACAAAATGTTGTTTGGTACAAAGGTTAGGGCACTCTACATGTTACTACTTAATAAGTGCCCTACAATTGTATCTTCTGTCTTCTTGATGCAGCCCCAACTTGAATATTATGTGTAGTTTTGGTCTCCACAATATAAGAAATATATTAAGCTATTAGAGAGTGCCGAAAGGAGGGCAAAGAAGATGGTAAAGTACTTTGAGGGGAAAGCGAATGAGGAGCAGCTGAGGTCACTTTGTTCAACCTGGAGAAGAGGAGACTGAGGGGACACCTCAGGACAGGACCTGAGGCAATGGCCTGAAGTTGTGTTAGGGGACATTTAGGTTGAGTATTAGCAGAAAGTTGTTCATCCAAAGGCTGGTTGGGCACTGGAATGGGCTCTCCACAGAAGTCATCAGAGCACCAAGCCTGACAGAGTTCAGTAAGCATTTGTATGATACTCTCAGGGACATGGTGTGACTCCTGGGGATAGTTCTGTACAGGCCTGAGTTAGACTCGATGTTTCTGGACCCCTTCCAACTCAGGGTCCATTCCAATTCAGTATATTCTGTAATTCTGTGATTCTGTAGTACATGTGTATAGCTGTGTCCTGGTTTGGACACTAGGGGTCGTTACCAAATGATGAGAGATGTAACAGAGAAGACTACAACAACACAGTAATTTCTTGATTACAAACTCTAACCCTACAATAACATGGGAAAAGGGGGGAAAAAAGACACTCTGCTGCTCTGGGCAGGCTGCTGGGCTGTGGAAAGAGAGGAAGGAACACTGCCACATAGACAGTGCTGGGGAAGTGATAAAGGAAGGTCCCACTCCGGAGCTGCTGGAAAATCAAAACAGTGAAAGGAAACCCCAAGGGACCCCAAGGGGAAGAGATACCACACTGCTGTAGTAACTCCTGCTTGGAGCCACATGATCCTCTGTCTGCACTGCCTCAGCTGTGGTCACACCTCAGCTGTGGTCACGCACCTCTGCCCAGTCTGAGAGAGAGCCATGGGGAAAAGGGGAGCTGAGCCAAGGGAGCTGAGCCGAGAGACGAGCCCAAAAGGGATTATGACTTCCATGTCTGTTCCTTTTATAATGTGCCTGTTCTCATATTTTCTTGGACTCTTCTTCCAGCTCGTGACGCTTTCCTATTGGTTGGTGGCCTGACTTGGTGGCCACTGGGCACCGCCCCTTCTAAAGGCCTCACCATGAGGGCAAAATGGCAGCTGCTGCCAAAAATGTCCGTGGCAGGGCTTGCTGTGGCTCCAGTTACCGCCACCACCGGCACCAGCACTGCAGAGACCTCGGGGGAGCCCGGGGCACTACCCGCAAGATGCCCACCACCACGGGACTACTCCATGCCGCCAGCCTGGGGCTTGCCCCCACTTACCCACTTGGCACCAGGGACTGGTCACCAGCAGCTGCCGCCCTGCCGCCACCCAGTTCCTGCCACCGCCACTTGCCCAGGGCTGCACCCACGAGGAGCTGAGCAGCTGCCAGCAAGTACCACGCAACAGACTGGAACAGACGTGCTCAGCCGCTGCCTTCGCCAGGGCCCCACTCTCCGCTGCTCCCAGCCCCAGCTCTGGGCCATGGGCCAGGGCAGGGATAGCAGAAGCTAATCCCAGCCCCAGCCTGCCATGCTACAGTCACGAGTGTGGATTGGACCGGCCCCACACACAGCCTTGCTGCACCCCGTGCTCACAGCCCACTTCAGGGCCATGCGAGGCCAGGGGGATCCTGCATTGCACCGCCACCCAGCAGCTGCTCTGGATGGGAGCAGACCCACCTGCACACTGTAAGCCACCAGGGTCCATCCATTTCACTTCTTCCACTCTCTCATGAAAACACAAAAAAAAAAAATTTTAAAGATGCCCTCCTCCCCACATTTCCACGGCTAACCTACACCTCCTGCCTAACCCATAACAAGCTGGAGCAAAATACTATGTAAAGATAACTAAGAACAATATTTTGAGATAAAAGGGCAATTCAGAGGGGCAAGAATGCTGATTAATGGACCTGAAAAGTATTAAATTTATTTATAAGGTGACCAATTTCAAACAGTTTATTACTTTAAGATAATGTTTCAAAATTTAATAAATGCCTAGAATTAAAGGTCTTCTCTGCTTTTAGCAGTTTTTTAGCAAAAACAGATTGATTTGAAAGTTCCTGGCATTCAGTTTTTTCATTTCTTCACACTGGTAAACTTGTCAAATTTTCAGACTGTGCTAAAGTGGCAGAAAGAAGGACACAAAGGAAATAACCTTGCATTCAGGACCCCTGGCCCAATTAATTCAGTATCATATTTCTAATAGTGGTCTATGTCAGATGTTCCAACTGATGACCAAAATAAGCACCTGATATTTATGCCCACATTGCCAAAGTCATTTGGACACCTAAACCATATTAATATTAACCTTTGTGAATTTTAGCTCTAAGGAATAAATTGCCTTGAGCATCTCAGATGACTCAATATAGCAACAGAAAAAAACAGAATTTTATTCCTAACCTGTGGCAATTACTAGTCAGCTTATTCACTGCAGCATTAGGAATAATGCTTTTTCTGAGTTCATTTGTGAATTACCTTATCTACCGTGTACAAGAAAGAATTATATCCTTTGCTCCTCTGCACAAGCAAATATAAATAGGGATACTGGCATACCCATACCCATTGCCTAGTTGCTATGCTTTGTGCAGGTAATACCTTTTGTTAGGATTCTCAGGTGCCTAGTAAAGTATGATGTTATTGAAGCCTTCTGACAAATTTGGTTGAAATTGGCCAAAACATAAGAAATTACAAGAAGAAAGTATACTTTTACATAATTCTTTCCTACATGGGGTTATGTACATGCCATCAAGATGCCATCAAGACTTTAAGCCTTAGAAAACTGAAAGGAAGATATATACTTCAATGCTTCAAACAGTGAGAGAGTATATTTCTGATAGTGAATTGGTGCACATCATGGACAAAGGCTCTAAATCAAACCCATGAGTTAAATGCAGATTACCATTGTACCAGAGATGCTGCTTTGCCTTCTTACATGTTCTTCTGAGAGATAATAATAACCTTAAGGGGTTTGGGTTTTTTTATTAGAAAGACTCAGATCCACTTTTCCAGTTTTCTATGTCTAGCCTCACAGTCCTTATATACAAAAAAATTAACTTGTTATAAATAGCAAGTCCATTATTCATATAATAAGAAAATATCCTACATTCATCTTAGATTAAATATAGATTAAATATATGCAATTCATCAGCTCTGGTTACAACACCAAAGGACTTATTGTGGTCAGCTGTCACACACATATCTTCATATGGATTTTGAATGTTGGCAACTGAGTATGTTATAAAATATATGTTACTGTAGACTTTGGATTATCCGTCTGCATGAAAGCTATTCCAAGGATGCAGAAAGAGATTTGTGGTAGGTTTTATCTGAGCAACACTAAAACAAGGAAATATAAGTGAAAAGAGATATTAAAATTAGTAATGCTTCCCTCAACAATTCTAGAAAGACTACCAGAGGAGAGCAAAGAGCTTTCATATTATACCCAGTAAGCAGAGGCTCTCTTACTATCAGGTGTATAGAGACAGTGTGTTAAATCAAGGTGCTCCACAAGAACATAGGACATACCTGGTGAAGACCCAGTTATGTAATTCAGAGTCCACATGAGCTCCCAAAAGTCTGATTTCAGATAACAACTTTACTAAAAATGGGGTTTCTTCCTTTACAGTTCTCTCCAGGAAAACTGCAAAAGACATTGTATTTCCTTGTCACTTACAGTCCTTCACTGAATCCTTTCAGCACTGGGAACACATCTGCCTTTGTAGGTTTATCTCATATTTTTCTTATTTCATTATTTTTATGTTTACTGTTTCTTTTTGCCGTCTTTTTCATATTTGGTGGGTTGAGATATGGGGAGGCCGGCTGTTAATAATTTTCAGGATTTGTTTTGTTGGGGGTTTTTTTTATTATTATTATTGTTGTTGTTGTTGTTGTTGTTGTTATTATTATTATTATTATTATTATTATTATTATTATTATTATTATTATTATTATTATTATTATTATTATTTTCCTTTTTTTCTCTGTCTTGTCTATTCTACCTGTCTTGCTTTTACTTCTTCATTAACATCATTCTTTCAAAAATTTAGTACTGGGCTCAGAATTCAGAATTCTTTATCCATTCTTTGTGTATACATACCATCTAGTGACCTAGATAACTAGAAGACAGATAAATATTTTCAATATAGTTATTTATAATTAGGGTATACCCTTTAGAATCAAGTAGGAGGAGACAAAGAATGTCTCTAAAAGATTTTCCTACCTGGCTAGATTTTTCTGATTTCAGCTGTCTATTTTCCAGTAAAAGGAATATTTTTATTATTGCTTTTATTATTGTTACCCAAGCTAGACAGGTTTTTTTCACAGTTTCCAAATACTATTGGTTTTGTATTGAGAATTTCACATCTCTTCAGAAGTGTAGTCTATGAGCAGTTTTCCCTAAAGTTGTAATAAATTTCTAGGCAAGTCTCTATCTTGTCAGTCAGAGGCAGCACAGCTTTCAATGATTCACAAAGAATAGTTAGTTTCATGAAAAGTACCGTCAGAAAATACTTGTATTTTGTAAAGTGGCTGCAGATTTGAAACAGAAAGCTTTCATCAAGCTTTACTATTTGTCAGCTCATTAAATAAATAAATAAACGAATTAATCCAGCAAGCATGTTGCTTCAATTCAACCAAATGTACAATTCAACCAAATGTAAATTACATTATAATCTTTCCACACACACAGGCATATATAACTGCTAATGGCAGGTCAGTCAGTAAAGTAGGTTTAAATTAGATCACTATTGATAGAATTTTTAGGCTACAGATACAGTCAATTACTGCCATTCCAATTTCCTTTGATTACAAAAGGATATAAAACTGTGCTGACCACTGTCTACAATACCAAAAATACTTGCTAGTAACACAGAATTCATTTATTACTCCTTTTTAAAGAAATGCAAATGCCTGTTTTCTCTGAAAACAACATACATTTTATCTTCCTTTGGCTATATTTTCATGACTAATGCTTATCAGACTCTCCTTCTTTTAACTTGAACATTCATGGATAAACACTGATCAAAAACAAAAAAACTTAAGTGGATCTAGTATAGAAAAAATAACTAAGCTCTTAATTGAGGAGAAGAGTCTTGATTTTTCCTAGCTATCTGGAAAGACCCTTTTTTGCAAAGCTGGAATTGCTCAGAACAAACACCTTAAGTACCCAAAACTGGGTCGACATAAATAGAAGATAAGATGAAAAATTTTTACTTAGTAGCATAGCATGTTTGTTTCAGAAAAAATATATGCCGAAATCCTACATTACTTAAAGGATTTTGCATTTATATCCTCATATATATAGGATGAAGATACAGCTAGTGTAAACTGGATTAGCTCCCTGAATTCCAGAATTGTTAAGTCAAATAATCTTCATTGTGAATTATTTCTTAATTTCTGCCCTGATGGACTAATGTACAATCAGAAATGAGAGGCTAGGAAAGAAGTCTAATATTTCATTCAAAATATCTCCTCCTTGAAAAAAAAAAAAAAAAGCTTGCTTTCTTATTAAGGATTAGTTCTGATTTGAGACAAGTTGTTTTGCTGTGTGTTCCTGATGTACTTATAGTCTCTACAGTACTGAAAATCAAAGTAACTCACTGTAAACTTGCACAGGGTTGACCTTGGCTGGATGCCAGGTGCCCACCAAAGCCGCTTTCTCATTCGCCATCTTCAAAAGGACAGGGGTAGAAAAGAAGGGAAAAAAGCTTGTGGGTTGAGATAAAGACAGGGAGAATATTCACCAATTACTGTCATGGGCAAAATAGGCTTGACTTAAAGGAATGAGGAATGCTGGTTTCAGTCAGTCCATAATACTTTGTCTCTGCTACTTCTTCCTCCTCATGTTCTTTCCATGTTCTAGTGTGGCTTCTCCACAGGGTCTCAGGTTCTGCCAGAAAACCTCTGTGTGGGCTCCACTCCACAGTCTGTTGTTCCTGCCAGGAGCCTGTTTCATCATGGGCTCTCCACAACCTGCACCTTCCCTTGGGACACATCTACCTGCTCACATGTGGGGTTCCCCATGGGCTGCAGGTGGATCAATACTCCACTGTGTATCTCTGTGGGCTGCAGGGACACAACTGCGTCTCCATAGTCTGCACCACAGGTTGCAGGGTAATCTCAGCTCCAGCACCTTTCTCCCACTCCTTCCTCACTGACCTTGGTGTTTACAGGGCTATTTCTTTCAGGTTTTTGTCACTCCTTCCTCGCAGCTGCTGCACAGTATTTTTTATCCTTTGTTAAATACATTACCACAGAGGAACCACCAGCATAATTAACGGGGTTCAACTTTGTCCTGGGGTGGGTCCATTTTGGAGTCAGCTGGCACTGGCTCTGTCCAGCATCGGGACAACCCCTGGTCCCTTCTCACAGAAGATGCCCCCTAAATCCCCCACTACCAAAAGCTGGCCACATAAACCAAATANGAGGAGAAGAGTCTTGATTTTTCCTAGCTATCTGGAAAGACCCTTTTTTGCAAAGCTGGAATTGCTCAGAACAAACACCTTAAGTACCCAAAACTGGGTCGACATAAATAGAAGATAAGATGAAAAATTTTTACTTAGTAGCATAGCATGTTTGTTTCAGAAAAAATATATGCCGAAATCCTACATTACTTAAAGGATTTTGCATTTATATCCTCATATATATAGGATGAAGATACAGCTAGTGTAAACTGGATTAGCTCCCTGAATTCCAGAATTGTTAAGTCAAATAATCTTCATTGTGAATTATTTCTTAATTTCTGCCCTGATGGACTAATGTACAATCAGAAATGAGAGGCTAGGAAAGAAGTCTAATATTTCATTCAAAATATCTCCTCCTTGAAAAAAAAAAAAAAAAGCTTGCTTTCTTATTAAGGATTAGTTCTGATTTGAGACAAGTTGTTTTGCTGTGTGTTCCTTATGTACTTATAGTCTCTACAGTACTGAAAATCAAAGTAACTCACTGTAAACTTGCACAGGGTTGACCTTGGCTGGATGCCAGGTGCCCACCAAAGCCGCTTTCTCACTGCCCTCCTCAGCTAGACAGTGGAGAGAAAATATAACAAAAGGCTTGTGTGCTGAGATGGGGATAAGGAGAGGTCATTCACCAATTACTATCACAGGAAAAACAGACTCACATGGGGAAATTAATTGATTTTATCATCAATCACTTCAGAGTTGGACAATGAGAAGTAAACCCAAATCTTAAAATACCTTTCACTCACCCTTCCCTCCTTTCCAGGCTTGACTTTATTCCTGATTCTCTACCTCCTCCTCACAATTGTGCAGGTGGATGGGAAGGAGGGGTTACTGTTAGCGCACCACATTGTCTCCACTGCTGCTTCCTCCTCACGTGCAGGACTCCTCACACTCTTTCCTTGCTTTAGCATGGGGTCTCTTCCAAGGGAGACAGTCCTCCATGAAATTCTTGAGTGTGAGTCCTTCCCACAGGCTACATTTCTTCACAAAATACTTCAACATATGTCTTTTCCATGCAGTCATTCAGTAACTGACTGCTCCAGTGTGGGTCTTCATGGGGTCACAAGTCCTGCCAGCAAACCTACTCCAATGTGTACTCCCCTCTCCACAGGTCTTGATAGGACCCTGCTCCAACATGGATTTCCCTTGGGGTCACAGCCTCCTTTTGGTCATCTCCCTGCTCTGATGTGTAATCATCCATGGGCTGCAGGTGAATCTCTGCTCCACAGTGAACCTCCATGGGCTACAGAGGGACAGCCTGCCTCACCATGGTCTGCACCACAGGATGCAGGGGAATCTCTGTTAAGCCTGAATCCCCTTCTCACCCTCCTTCTTCATTGACCTGGGTGTTTTTTTGTCTCACTTACTTTCATTCCTCCCTTTTCTGGCTGCTGTTTGCTTCTCTGAAATAATTTTTTACCTTCTTAGCTGTCTTATGCAGAGATGTTACAATTGTCATTGCTGGTCTAGGCCTTGGTCAGTGGTGGGTCTGTCTTAAAGCCGGCTTGCATTGGCTCTGGCAGACATGGGGCAAGCTTGTGGCATCTTCTCACAGCAGCCACCTCTGTAGCCCCCCTGTGTTAAGGATCAGAGTGATGTCCAAGATCCTGTCGTATTTAGTCCATGGAAATGCATGTCGACAGGACAATGAACAGAATTGTATTGTTTAACTGTTGGGAAATTGACTTCTGTAAAAGGAACCATGTTTTAATTAACCAGAGAGAATTTGAAAGGAAGAGGAACAATGTGTTAATCAATTGGTGAAAAATGGACCTCTGAAAGAAGAACAACGTACAATGGAGCTGTTGTTGGCATGGAGTCTGTATAATAAACTTGAAGGTGTATGGCATGCCTACCCCTCCCTCTAAACACCATGCTCCATCTCCTCCTCCTGCTCAGTGGCTTTGCAGGTATTCAGAGGTCAGTATGTATTATTTGCTACAGTGAG
>VYZS01033424.1:1606-13259 GCA_013400695.1 Neodrepanis coruscans
ATTATATCAAAAGATTTTAAATTCTTAAAAAAAATAATTATTGATTGCATAAGATTTAATGTGAAATGTTTTGGACATCTGAAATCTACTGGCACCTGAGGAACTATCCCAGGGTTTTCTGGTGAAATCATCACATGTAATGGGGGTCATAGCAGCTGCAGATTAATTACACCATTATCATCAATGGAACAAGATCCGACGACAGTGGAATTAATGGGCAAAGAATGAGGCCTCACAGTTTGATGTGTACAGAATTCGGTATTTTTACAATCCAATTTAATATGAAATAACCAAAAACCTTTATTGCTGTCATAAGAATTTCCTGTAGGTTGCTACAAGTCTTTAGCATGTGATTTCTTAAAATCACAGTCACGACTCTGCTGCAGAAAGATGGTAGCAATTTTAAGACAATAGGCTTATGATTAGAAAGGTTAAAAAATGTGACCAGGAAGTGACTGCATATTCCCAAGGGCATCTGAGAAAAAATGGGAAATGGCATAAAGAAACATCAGTGGATAAAGAGTTGAGTTATCTTAGAGAACACTTAAATTATACTGTTTCCCAGTGGATACCACTTTTCTTCATTTAACTGGACACTGCTCAGTTGAATGTTAACAGCTCCCACGAATGTTCCTTTGCTTTTCACCACAAGCTTCAGTATATGGCCTTTGAGTTCTGTGACTCTATCATACACAACCTGGAATAATATATAGCGAAACAGAAAAAAACCATACAAATTTGTTAATCTATTTGACAGGCAAAGAACTTATTCCAATACAGCATTCAGGATTATTATTACAACTTTGTGATAATTACTTTAAACTTCCATTCAGAATTTTAAACTATTATCAACAAGCCAAATTCACTCGAACTTAGTGAACTTACCTCAGAAATATATTTGACCTCATCTAGCTGATACACAAGAGATTCTGCCAGCTTAGGCTCATGAAATCTGATTACTATTTGTAAATAAATGTCAACACTGTGTTGTGCAATGCTTGAGGAAAAAAAAATCAGTACACATAATTTCCCCTACGAAGATTGAAATTCTAACTAAAACAGAGGTTTGAACTCAAACATGAAGAAATATCATAACCTCCATGAAGTTCCATAAAGAATCATAATGTGACTGATTTTGTGGAGGAGAAATTTGGGTAGAGGGCACTCATCATGGGCAGTGGCATGAAAACATAAAATAGGTAATTCTGTAGAAATGTCAATTTTTATAATTTTTCAGCATCTTTCTATAGCAGACGCTTTGATAAATGGTATTGTTTTTCTCCAAAAATAAGTAAAAGACAGGAAAACAGTTTTGTTGTCAATTTTTCTAACTTCTGTATATTTTATTTCTTCCCTAATCCATAGTAGCACTTTAAAGCAACTTTATGTTGCATTAATTTGTTACAAACGTGTGTCACATCACAGTATGGTGCCTCAGAATGTCTTTCCAGTACTATACTTGTGATTAAATACTGTGCTATGTAACAGAATTAAAAAAGATCAAGCCTAAGTAAAGCAAAAGTTACTTTTATTCAAGACTTCCATAACATTTCACGACTGTTCTAGACCCAATAGACCCGTATCATAAAAGAGGTAAGAATTGTCCTTCGAAAATTTGTTATAATTTCTACTACTTCAATAGTCAAAAAAGTCAGACATTGAGGCACTGAAGTAAGTCCAGAGAAGGGCAGTGGAGCTGGGGAAGGGTTTGGAGCACAAGTCCGATGAGGAGCAACTGAGGGAGCTGGGAGTGTTTAGCCTGGAGAAAAGAAGGCTCAGTGGGGACCTTACCACTCTCTACATCTGCCTGTGAGGAAGTTGTAGCCAGGTGGGGGTTGGTCTCTTCTCCAGATAACAAGTGACAGAACAAGAGAAAGGGGTCTCAAGTTGTGCCAGGGTAGGTTTAGATATATTAGGAAAAATTTAATAATGGAAATGGTTACAAAGCGTTTGAACACACTGTCCATGGAAGTGGGGGAGTCACCATCCCTGGAAGTGTTCAAAAAAGGTGTAGATGTGGCAGTTGAGGAAATGATTTAATGGTGATCATGGTGGTGTTGCTAAGGTGACAGTTGGACTTGATGATCCTAAAGTTTTTCCAAACCTAATGGTTCTATGTTTCTTCGATTCTAATGAAAATAACTTCATGAATGATGCTGGATGCTACCAATACCCAAAGGGGCTTATTATAAAAATAATGGCATTTTTTAATGGAATCATCAAATATTAAACATGACAGAATGCTCAACCCACTCAGTAAAAGTTGTAGATTTTGAACACCTCTGAGGTTGAATCCAGTTTAGCAAGTGGAACTTACTAAATTTAGATGTTTCTGTTACTTGAGAAGTGCTGTTAATACTTCCCAAAATAAATGAGATAGTTGTTTAGCATCTCTTAAGAAAAGTACTAAGGCCTATAGTTTTTAAAATATCTTTTAGATTACCTTAACACTGTGAGAATACACTGAAGCTATACATGAAATGTTAATGGTATATTTTCTGAATTAAAAAAACAATCTGGAGCGATAGGCTGACAAGAATGAGCTGCACTCAGAACAGATTCTCATGCTTCAGTCTCTGCATTAATCAAAAACTGCTGAGTGAACTGCATGTGGGCTGATAAAATATGAACAAATGCTCCCAGCTAGCTCAGGCCTGAAAGGTAGGCTTTGTTAAGAGAAGTACATATTTAATCTAAAATTTCTATGGCTGGAAATGTTTTTGCTATTTCAGTTGTGATGGGAAAACACTTTAAATTTTAATCTCTCTGTGCAGTTTAAAAAGCAAACAGTGACATTCTGTCACTTCTGGAGAATGGAAAACTGAAACTGCCTAAAAGGTGTTTGCCATGCAACCTGCTTGAATTTTCTGTGCAATCTGAGTGCGCTGCTGAGGAAAAGCCAGAACAAGCTCCCTCTAGCTTGGATCTTTGTGGGCTGAACTGCTGAGTGAGCCCTCTCTGTACCTCCGCTTATAAGAAGCAGAAATGGTCATGGGAGACATCCTTGGGTTTATAAAGGCTCATCTCCAGCAATGTTTCTCACACTGAGTGGAAACAGAAAGGTGGTTCTGAGGATCAAAGGTAAACCCAGGAGGCACCAAGACTGCTGGTTCTCTCACACAACCCAAGTTGGCTTTGGCTGCCACAGAGCAATTTTGTCTGTGCTGCAAGCAGCAGGGATTTCACAGGGAGAGTGGAACAGACAGGACACCAGGAATCTCTCACAGACAGCACCAACAACACACCAAGCTCTCTGGTGTAGGGGCATAATTGGTGCCATGGGGATGAACATCCACTGCCATAGGTTATGGAGAAAGAAAAACTGTCCTGCTCACTATCTTTAACTGTATTTTACTAGAAAGAACTTACCAGAGACAACATTTCCTTTTCTATTTAGAAACCTTTGGATATCATAGTTTGGAATGGCTGTCATGAAATTTGTACCAGGTGCTTTTTGTTTTTGGTGTTTACTGTGCCTATTTTGCCAAAGTGTGTGGTAATTAAAAATCCCAGTTTCTCTGTCCCTCAGTGGCATCTTCCCACCAAAATAAAAGTGAAATGATGAAAAAAGTCTGAAAAACAGGGGCAGGTACAGTAAGTGATAATATAATTTAGAATAAATCTATGATCTAACACTGAAGCAATGCTAATATTACCAATGAAAGCTGCCTTGGTTTTTGCCGATATATTAAAGATACCAGCTGTTCCTTTAAATCAACAAAAAGTATACATGTAAGCTGTAAAAGCTACGAAATCTTCAGTACAATGGATCACAACAGGCATGACTTGGGGTAATGAACAACTTTCAATCTTTGGCCAAAAAGAGACTTTAAGCTTTGAGCAGTAACAGACCTTTACAGAGCAGGATGGGTGGTTTTAAAGTGATCCCACTAAACTGTTTCTAAAGTAGCACTGCAAATTCAGCTGGAGCACAGTATATATCATCAGGATGTAGGGACAGAAGAAGGGTCTGGAGATAGCTGAATTAGTATGTGGATAAAACAAATGCCACCTGCCAGAATTTCATATCGGAACAGTTAAATCCTGAAATCATTGGGCAGTAACATTTGCCTGCCATTGATATAGCTGGATCACACGGAGGTGAGTTATACATGGCCATGCAGAAAATCAGTGGGACAGTTAGGGCTGGAATTCAAGTACTCCTGGCTCCAAAAAGAGAAGCACTGTGGACCTACAGGAGTCTAATGACACTTTAATCACAAATGCGGGACAGTTGCTTCTCCTTAGGTAGCCATGGCATAGTTCCTAGATTTGGGTAATTAATCCAAATTAGCTTTGATGCACAGTGCTGGGGGGAGCGGCTGTGGCTCCTGGTGCAGTTGTCCTCTTCCCTCTCCGTCAGACTTGCTGGGGCTGTTTGGGCTGCTCCAGGCCAGCACCCCCTCAGCTCTGACAGATTGATATGGCCCAGGTGTATCTGCTCACATCTGGCTGTACCCCACAGGCAGGATGGAGACAGTGCCCTCTCATCATGGCAATGCACTTTGCCTTGGTGGGTTGCTCATTCCATGTCTGTGCTTACATGCAGGCACCCAGGAGACAACAGAGACCTTGAAGCATTTTTTAGGTCAAAAAGTACACATAGGAGCAAAAGCCCACTGCGGTCTTTGTGGCTTTTCTTGGCAAGAATTTAAAACTAAGTCATTCAAGATTATTTTCATTTTTTTTCACCTAGTTTTCACTAAACTACTCTGAAATCTCTCAAGTAACTACTACTTATTTTTAACAGTGGTCTGTAGCAGGTGTGCTATTTATTTTCTCTTTACATTGCATTTCATTTTTCTGTGTTCCTACTCTTTTTCTGAACCATCATATTTTACTGCAATGTTATATCAGTGTGGATGCCACAAATTCCAAAATACAAATAAAGGAACAAGAGAAAAAAAAATAGCAGTGTCTGTTAAAAGTACTTCCAAAATATCTGGTGCAACTCATTTTATTGTCAGCCCTCCTGGACTTTCACATCTTCACTCTCACACATGAGCAAAAACTTAGACATAAAAAGCACTTTTGCAAGGTTGATAATTTGCTGTAGGCAGTCATAAGCAATAGAAGTACAAAACTAAAATAAAAAATACCCAAGAGAAGCACATTTCAGATTTTTCTGTCTCGAACAAAGAAAGAAATTAATATACAGCTTCCTTCCAGCCACTTGACTTTAATAAAAACTTATGAACTTATAAAAAAAAGCTAGTACGTTGTACAGTGTTTTGGGCAGTAACTAACACATGAGAGAGCTGACTTATATTTTTAGTAGTTTTTCTTCCCTGGGGTGGCTTCTGCCTCAGTCTACCAGCCTTGGACAGAAAATGCATACAGAATGACATCACATATGGAAGAACAGAACTGCTCAGGCATCAGGTTTGAAATGTCCAAGTTCAATGGAACCATATGTCCCCACTGCGATCAGCAGTTCCTGGTGAAAAAGACTGAGCATCTGTGAAGAAGGCTCTAAATTTTGATTAAGGATATTAAAGTTTTGATGGAATTTCTTTTAACAGCAGTGGAATACTGCTTAACCACAATTAAATCTCCTTCTAGTGACTACTGTCTCAGTGACTGCAGACAGATTTTTGGATTTTCTTGCATTCAAACTGATGTAATAATGATGTGAAAGATAATTGTCTTCCACCGTTGCTGACTGGTTCTTATCTCTGGTCCATTTTGGATATTTTACAATGAATACTATTATATAATCATGTCATATTTCTTTGCTTTAAATATCTTTTGAATGTAAAGGAATTTCTATAGACAGGTTAATTTGATTCATTCCACCCTGCCTTTGACTGAAGGAAAGAACAAAAAAATTAAGCCTAGTTCCTTGTTATTCCAGTGCAGTGCCATAGAGAGGGAATTTTGTCTGAGGTGTGAGCAGCAATACAACTTAAGGAGCCTTCTTACAGAAGCACTGCAACTCATTATTGTAAGTAGGTAACTTTTGTAATCAAACAGATGTGGGAAAAGAGAAATATTAAAACTCCAGGACTGGGAAACTAGGAGATAAGACTCTGCTGACTAACCTAAGCTTCATCATATCTTATCTATGAAACAGGGTGGAGTGGTAATATTTTCCATGCGTTCCACTTTATAGTCTGCTGAAAGAGCATTTGTAAATTGCCTTGAGATCTTTAGAAGATTTATTATATGTATTAATCATAATCTCCAATCCCACCTACTGTTTCCATCTCATCTGCCCTTAAAAATGAACAGAGTTTATGCTACTTCCTATACAAATGTTTTACACAATCACAGAATGACAGAATTAATTAGGTTGGAAAAGATCTTTGAGATCATCCAGTCCAACCTATGACCTAATATCATGCCATCAAGTAAACCATAGCGCTCAGTGCCAAATCCAGTCTTTTTTTAAACCTCCACCATCTCCCTGGGCAGCCCATTCCAATGCACCATCACTCTTTCTGTGAAGACTTATTTCCTAATGTCCAGCCTAAACTTCCCCTGGTGCAGCTTGTAACTGTGTCCTATTGTTCTGTCACTGGTTGTCTGGGAGAAGACATCGACCTCCACCTGGCAACAACTTCTGTCAGGCAGAGACAAGGTCTCCCCTGAGCCTCCTCTTCTCCAGGCTAAACAACCTCAGCTCCTTCAGCTGCTCTTCATAGGGCTTGTGCTCCAGACCCCTCACCTGCCTTATTGCCCTTCTCTGGACACGTTTGAACACCTCAACATCTTTCTTAAATTGAGGGGCCCAGAACTGGACACAGAACTCAAGGTGAAACCTAACCAGTGTTGAGTACAGGGGAAGAGTCACTTCCCTGGTCCTGCTGGCCACACTATTCCTGTTACAGGCCAGGAAGCCATGGGCCTTCTTGGCCACCTGGGCACACTGCTGGCTCAGGTTCAGTTTCCTGTCAATCAGAACCCCAGGCCCCTTTCTGTCTGGCTGCTCTCCAGCCACTCTGTCCTCAGCCTGTAGCACTGCAGGGGGTTGTTGTGGCCAAAGTGCAGGACCCGGCACTTGGACTTATTAAATCTCATCCTATTGGATTCAGCCCATCTATCCAGCCTGTCAAGGTCCCTCTGCAAAGCTCTTCTACCCTCTAACAGATCAACACTGGCTCCCAATTTGGTGTAATCTGCAAACTTACTAATGGTGGACTCAATTCCCTCATCCAGATCATCAGTAAAGATATTAAACGGTACTGAGCCCAGCACTGATCCCTGAACCTGGCTATTTATTCTTGTGTTATCACTTAGGACAGTGCGAAACAGTTTTCAAATGTGCATTTGAATAACAGCATCCATTCAATTAGTGCTTTTCATGCTACTGTACAAACCCGCCTTCAAAACTGACTAGTTTATGATGCAGTGATGTTTGGTCTCATCTGCCTAACATGTAACTGTGGTTATGGTGTAAGATAGAGCACTGTGAAAAATCCAACTGGTGTTTTTAAGAAAGAAACACAAAAGAGACTGTTTCACTTCTGAGAAAGATGCAAAGCCCATGGTTGTCCCAATTGGTGGTTCAGCTTATGATACATTCTTCTTTCTGGATCATCCTCATTGCAACAGCTCTAAATGCTGTACTATTATTTCATTTTATGAGTGGGCAAAGAAAATTAGGAAGTTGCCCCAGACCAGGCTCGGGGATGACCTGCTCAGAAGCAGGTCTGCAGAGAAGGACTGGGGGTCCTGGTGGACAACAAGTTGTCCGTGAGCCAGGAGTGTGCCCTGGGGGCCAAGAAGGCCAATGGTGCCCTGGGGTGCACTAGGAAGAACATTGCCAGCAGGTAAAGGGAGGCGATCCTGCCCCTCTACTCAGCTCTGGTGAGGCACATCTGGAAGGCTGTGTCCAATTCCGGGTTCTTCAGCTCAAGCAAAACAATGAACCACTACAGCAAGTCCAGTGAAAGCCTATGGAGATGGTGAGGGGACTGGAATATCTCTCTTATGAGGAAAGGCTGAGGGAGTTGGGACTCTTTAGCCTTGAGAAGACATGAATGAGAAGGGACCTCATCAATGTCTGTCAGTATCTGAAGGGAGGTGTCAGAGAATGGACAGAGTGTCNAGTGTTTTGGGCAGTAACTAACACATGAGAGAGCTGACTTATATTTTTAGTAGTTTTTCTTCCCTGGGGTGGCTTCTGCCTCAGTCTACCAGCCTTGGATAGAAAATGCATACAGAATGACATCACATATGGAAGAACAGAGCTGCTCAGGCATCAGGTTTGAAATGTCCAAGTTCAATGGAACCATATGTCCCCACTGCGATCAGCAGTTCCTGGTGAAAAAGACTGAGCATCTGTGAAGAAGGCTCTAAATTTTGATTAAGGATATTAAAGTTTTGATGGAATTTCTTTTAACAGCAGTGGAATACTGCTTAACCACAATTAAATCTCCTTCTAGTGACTACTGTCTCAGTGACTGCAGACAGATTTTTGGATTTTCTTGCATTCAAACTGATGTAATAATGATGTGAAAGATAATTGTCTTCCACCGTTGCTGACTGGTTCTTATCTCTGGTCCATTTTGGATATTTTACAATGAATACTATGATATAATCATGTCATATTTCTTTGCTTTAAATATCTTTTGAATGTAAAGGAATTTCTATAGACAGGTTAATTTGATTCATTCCACCCTGCCTTTGACTGAAGGAAAGAACAAAAAAATTAAGCCTAGTTCCTTGTTATTCCAGTGCAGTGCCATAGAGAGGGAATTTTGTCTGAGGTGTGAGCAGCAATACAACTTAAGGAGCCTTCTTACAGAAGCACTGCAACTCATTATTGTAAGTAGGTAACTTTTGTAATCAAACAGATGTGGGAAAAGAGAAATATTAAAACTCCAGGACTGGGAAACTAGGAGATAAGACTCTGCTGACTAACCTAAGCTTCATCATATCTTATCTATGAAACAGGGTGGAGTGGTAATATTTTCCATGCGTTCCACTTTATAGCCTGCTGAAAGAGCATTTGTAAATTGCCTTGAGATCTTTAGAAGATTTATTATATGTATTAATCATAATCTCCAATCCCACCTACTGTTTCCATCTCATCTGCCCTTAAAAATGAACAGAGTTTATGCCATTTCCCATACAAATGTTTTACACAATCACAGAATGACAGAATTAATTAGGTTGGAAAAGATCTTTGAGATCATCCAGTCCAACCTATGACCTAATACCACGCCATCAACTAAACCATAGCACTCAGTGCCAAATCCAGTCTTTTTTTAAACCTCCACCATCTCCCTGGGCAGCCCATTCCAATGCACCATCACTCTTTCTGTGAAGACTTATTTCCTAATGTCCAGCCTAAACTTCCCCTGGTGCAGCTTGTAACTGTGTCCTATTGTTCTGTCACTGGTTGTCTGGGAGAAGACATCGACCTCCACCTGGCAACAACTTCTGTCAGGCAGAGACAAGGTCTCCCCTGAGCCTCCTCTTCTCCAGGCTAAACAACCTCAGCTCCTTCAGCTGCTCTTCATAGGGCTTGTGCTCCAGACCCCTCACCTGCCTTATTGCCCTTCTCTGGACACGTTTGAACACCTCAACATCTTTCTTAAATTGAGGGGCCCAGAACTGGACACAGAACTCAAGGTGAAACCTAACCAGTGTTGAGTACAGGGGAAGAGTCACTTCCCTGGTCCTGCTGGCCACACTATTCCTGTTACAGGCCAGGAAGCCATGGGCCTTCTTGGCCACCTGGGCACACTGCTGGCTCAGGTTCAGTTTCCTGTCAATCAGAACCCCAGGCCCCTTTCTGTCTGGCTGCTCTCCAGCCACTCTGTCCTCAGCCTGTAGCACTGCAGGGGGTTGTTGTGGCCAAAGTGCAGGACCCGGCACTTGGACTTATTAAATCTCATCCTATTGGATTCAGCCCATCTATCCAGCCTGTCAAGGTCCCTCTGCAAAGCTCTTCTACCCTCTAACAGATCAACACTGGCTCCCAATTTGATGTAATCTGCAAACTTACTAATGGTGGACTCAATTCCCTCATCCAGATCATCAGTAAAGATATTAAACGGTACTGAGCCCAGCACTGATCCCTGAACCTGGCTATTTATTCTTGTGTTATCACTTAGGACAGTGCGAAACAGTTTTCAAATGTGCATTTGAATAACAGCATCCATTCAATTAGTGCTTTTCATGCTACTGTACAAACCCGCCTTCAAAACTGACTAGTTTATGATGCAGTGATGTTTGGTCTCATCTGCCTAACATGTAACTGTGGTTATGGTGTAAGATAGAGCACTGTGAAAAATCCAACTGGTGTTTTTAAGAAAGAAACACAAAAGAGACTGTTTCACTTCTGAGAAAGATGCAAAGCCCATGGTTGTCCCAATTGGTGGTTCAGCTTATGATACATTCTTCTTTCTGGATCATCCTCATTGCAACAGCTCTAAATGCTGTACTATTATTTCATTTTATGAGTGGGCAAAGAAAATTAGGAAGTTGCCCCAGACCAGGCTCGGGGATGACCTGCTCAGAAGCAGGTCTGCAGAGAAGGACTGGGGGTCCTGGTGGACAACAAGTTGTCCGTGAGCCAGGAGTGTGCCCTGGGGGCCAAGAAGGCCAATGGTGCCCTGGGGTGCACTAGGAAGAACATTGCCAGCAGGTAAAGGGAGGCGATCCTGCCCCTCTACTCAGCTCTGGTGAGGCACATCTGGAAGGCTGTGTCCAATTCCGGGTTCTTCAGCTCAAGCAAAACAATGAACCACTACAGCAAGTCCAGTGAAAGCCTATGGAGATGGTGAGGGGACTGGAATATCTCTCTTATGAGGAAAGGCTGAGGGAGTTGGGACTCTTTAGCCTTGAGAAGACATGAATGAGAAGGGACCTCATCAATGTCTGTCAGTATCTGAAGGGAGGTGTCAGAGAATGGACAGAGTGTCAGAGGATAACATCAAGCCATAAGACAAGAGGCAATGGGCAGAACATAATGCACAGAAAATTCTACTTGAGCATGAGGAAGAACTTTACTGTGACAGTGACTGTGCGCTGGAACAAATCCCCCTAGAGAGGGTGCAGAGTCTCCCTCACTGGAGATATTCCAGAACCATCTGGACACAATCCTGTGCCATGTGTTCTGGGATGACCCTGCTTGAGCAGGGGGGTTGGACCAGATGTTCCCCTGTGGTCCCTTTCAACCTGACCCAGTCTGTGATTCTGTGAAATAAGAAATGATGGAAGAAAGTGAATGGTACTCACAAGTTCATTGTAAGTAGGGTCAGAGCTTTTTGGAGCTGTTCTTGTTTTCCTTCGACTGACCTCATAAGGATCTGGCAGAAGATAAAATTCAGCATGTGCAGTTGGGGCAGAGCCATCTGGGAGGTGCTGAAAAACAAAAAGGTCATAAATATAAATGACCATGTTCTATCAAAGAAAACAAATAAAATGTACCAAATCAAATCTGGACTTCAGACAAACACAGAAACATGCTACATTCTCAGTATTCTCTTGACTAAATTGGAGTGCTAGTGCAGTATATTACATGAATTATTATAATTCAGCTTAAAATTTAATAAATAATCAAAATTAAATAAAACAAGGACAAGGTAAAATTTCCTATCTCTAATATTTTACATTCTGATGGAAAACCCCTTCAGCCTCAATCTACTTGAACTCAGCTTAGTCTGATACAAAGTCTAGTCCTTCCACTTTCCGGAGCAAC
>VYZS01033425.1:7141-24161 GCA_013400695.1 Neodrepanis coruscans
GACAGCAGAATGAATGCAAAAATGCACTGTGAGGAAAGACAGCCCTCCACAATTTCCAGTCTGTACTGTAAATCTAACATTGTCATTTTTAAGTGGTATTTCTAGCCTGACTTTTTAGCTGAAGAGCTTCAGATACAAGAAGCCAAACTTCTGAATCCTCATGAATCCTTGTGACTCTTTGAAACTTTGCCCATCATTAATCCGCCCATCCATAAAAAAAAATACTCCAGACATATGCACCATATGTATATGCATGTGTTTCTGTAACTATTAATAAAACCAGCAATATTGTCATTTCTATATAATTATAATCTCTACCTTATGGAATTGCCTTCTTAGTGTTTGAGGTTTAAGAAACCAGATCCCCATCTTGGTTGTATAAACATTTTAAAAGCATCACCTAGTTGCAAAGTATTCCCCAGATACATGTTTTTCTTTGAAGATATTCCTACTAACGATGTGTTATTAGTGTGAAGGGCCAAATTATCTACTCATCTAATTGGTTCAGCTCCACTGTGCTGCAGAATTTGACATTATCATTTTTCAGGGTCTAACATAATTCAAACAAAAGATCAATTTGTTATACTTATCATGTTAGTATAGAGAACCCTTAATAACAGGACATTTAATGCAGCATTAGCTTTCCAGCATTTTTAGTGCAGAGAAAATATCCCTTTTTTCTTAGCATTAATTTAAAAAATCCTTATTCAAATGGGTTTGCCCCTCTGCTTTTATAAATTAACTAATATAATTGTATTGTAAATATTTATCTTCCCTAAATTAATGTGGAATCAAAATTAATTAGTTTGAAAAATATTAATTGTCATTCAATATCACATTTAAACATATAACAAATTAACAGGATAATTTTTCTGCTCTGCTCCCTGCATATGAAATCTGGCCAGTGAAAACCTCAGGACATGGTTTCCTTGTTCTCAGTTGTTTCCACTCACACAAGGCAGCAAACATGGTTTCACAGAAAGCTGAGCAGCNTTATTAAAATTTCCTCTTTGGTTAAGTGCAGTCTTGATTTAACATTTGTTATTTTTATATAAAGTGTGAAGGTATTGTTTTGAATAATTCACTGTTTATCTACCTTGTAGTTTGCATACTTTGTGCTCCTTCATAGTGCTCTGACAGAGTGAGAGAGAGATTAGTAAACATGACCCCAGAAGACCTCTGTAAGTGCCTGTCTAGCATAACTTATTGGCTTCACTTTCTCTGCTCCGAGGATCGTTAGCTTTGCTGGATACATTACACATGAGTTTTGCTATTGCTTATCTTCACAAAGTTTACATCTCCCTGGTTTTCATTCCCAGATAAGAAGCTCAGGCACTGTCAGCCTGTACTCTCAGGAACGCGCCCTCTCCCCTGCAGAGCAAGAAAACAATGACTTCAGAGATTATATAATTTGAATCTACGTTGAAAAACCTAATTCTTATAATGTTGTTTCTCTAATTCCTCCTAAGCAGAAAAAAACCAATTCCAGTAAGAAACTGCATGTTACACTGGTGTTTTAATCAGTCACAACATTCTGCCCCTACAGAAGCAGTAAGAAAACACATACAGAATGTTTTGTTCACTCAGAGGATTTCTTGTTGATCTCCACTGTATATTTGTACAAAAGCTCTCAGGGGATTTCTCATGTTACTTCCCTGAATACACAGTAACAGGATTGCACAGGAAAAGTGCTGGTAGTAGCAGTATGCTCTTCTACTGCTCTGACTAGTGCAAAAATTGAAGCCAGCTCTGAAAGACAGGTTTTTCCCCTCTTTGCAATAGTTTTACAAATGAAATCACAATACTCCCTGAAATTACTAGTGCACTTGACTCCACGATCAATTTACTCCGTTTTCAATATAGACTTTGACAAGAATGATTTGTTTATGCTGTCACATGAATCAGTCTCAGTAAATTAGACCTGTCAAAGTTACTTTTTCTGCACAATACAGTTTGCTTTATTTTTGACACCTGTGAAGTTGGAAAGCTATTGTAAATAGTGTGAAGACTTGAGTCAGAAGGTAAGCTTTCTGCCTTAGATCCTTCTCCCTATGACAAAAACACATCTTCACAGTTCATAGGAGTATTTTTTAATTATAATGCTAAAATTGTCATTTCAGGTTTGAATTTTTAATGTTCTACCAGTGTGTACTGAAATGCATGTGAAAATCAAGCATGCATCTGAGAGAGTATGCAGGCAGCAGAACTTTTTACTGCAGAACTGTAGGGAGACGTCACATCGCCATCAGAGTATCTACACATCATGTCAGTGTAGCCTCATTAGCTCCTTTTTTTAATTACTTTGTCCCCTTTTCATCACTGCATTTCAGCTAAAGTCAAGGTCTAGATTGTGTCCTGGGGTTCAGCTGGACCTCTTACATAGCCTTGGCGTCAGTGAGCTTCAGTAAAGCCTGCTCAGAGGTGAGCTCCCTCCCTGCTATGTGGTCTCGCTGCCCGCCGTGTATTGACAGATTGCTTGTGCATTTGTCCTCGGTAGTAACAGCTCAATACTAATGTACCCAAGTTTGTTCCTTCTCATGGCCTGATACATGTGTGACCCAGATCAAAACTGAACCTTGACACCAAACTACACAGCGTGCTTCAGGGTACTGAAGGGGAATAATTGTAATGGTAATTTCTTATGATAACAAGACAAAATTAAATCTGTTTATGAAAATTAGAGTTGTTTAAGTGGGTTAGCACTTATGTATCGAAGGGTCAACAAAAAAAGCCCATATTTATCTGCATTACAAACTTGCATTGGTTGAACATGCATATTTTCGTGCAAGGTTCTATTGGCCTGCTTTTTTCAGTGCCAGGGAAAACTTTCAGTTTCATTTAGACTGATGCATGGTCACCCTGAGTTAAACCTCATTGAACCTACTTTAAACCATTGTAGCTCAGATGTTTTACGTAACAGGCTGTGTTTAATCTGGTACAGCCTTTTTACGTAGACAGGCCCTTAGTGCTCATTAAAGCAATGGAGTGATGTCTGCTCAGATCGAGACTGAGTTTTGCACTTAAGGAAGTCTTCCAAATTGAGGAGGAAAAAAGGTGAAAATACTGAGGTAAACTGAAATCAATAACTGCTAAAGAAAAACAAGGCACAACAGTGATTATCAGGGTGATCTGTTACTAATTAACTGAAGAACCAAATTACTTTGGCTCTTTGGTTCCTCACTCTGCTTCTTATTTTCAATTTACCTATTTCTTTTCAATTTGAATGTTCTGCTAGACAGTAAAACACTCAACACTTAACAGACCTTCATGATAGAATTCATTTGATCCAAGCAGGCCCAATTTATAGCTCCTTCTCCCCAGAGCCTATTTACTTTGCTAGGATTATGATTTGCTGTTGTAATATTGGGAAGAAAAAGAAGCTAGAGACAAATGTTATTTGTTTACGGTACTCTTAAGTTTCTGCAAGAGGAGTGCTTTATCAATTCATAAAGGATCTTATCCCTTCCAAAAACAGGGTATTTTTTGTGACCATGACAAACAGGAAGGATTTTATCATTAACACTGTAAGCAGTTTTGTGATCAGACTTATTTCTGTGTGTCCAAGCAGCTCCCAGTGCTTATTTGAATTGTCCCTTTTTACTTGAAATCGTACTCTAAAACTGGAAGTAGATAATAAACATAGGGTTTTTAAAAGGAGACTGATTTTTACACAACATCATTGGCAGAGGGTTTATTGTTACAGTTTTCCCTTTCTTCACCCCAATTTGCGATTTGAGATAATCAGTTATTTTTATTATTTTGAGAGTAGAAAAAAAATTGGTTGGATGGTCCTGTGTATTTTGTAAGACTTTGTTACAGAAATCTGTCTCTGTAATTGGTAAACTGTCTTGCAAACCATAGCTTGTTTAAGTAGTTTTTACTTATATGAATAATCTCATTTACTTCCTTGGGGCAGGAATACATAAGTAGTCTTGAAGAATATTTAAAAGATGAGGCTTTTGCTGGCAGTAGTTTTTAACTCATACCATTCTGCTTCCTTTTCTGTCCTCTAATTAAAATGTGCATGATCTGACCTCAGAATCAAGAGAGGCTGGATCTCACCAGCTCCAACCGGTGTAACCTGCACTCACTGGTGCAGTTCCAGTAGTTTGGAATAAGGGTCACTTGTGCCTATTGAGCTTTGCCCTTATTTCAGTGTTAGGATGTGACGTGCTGTTGGCATTACTGCCGCACACGTGTCTGTTGGTAGATTTGACAGATACCCCTCGATAGCTGTCAGGGCCCCTTGTGCACTGACAGTCCCCAGTGGCCCTGCCCAGCTCCCTGGCACTCCTGTCCATGGCCCAAGAATCCCTCTGCAGCTCAGCTCTGGGGTTTCAACCCCTGTAATGTAAGTGTACGTGGCCCCAGCCCTGCTCCTGGACTGTCACTCGGATTTCAGTTGACCTTGGGCTCAATGTGTAACCTGCTGTTCCCCTGTGGTTCCCTGAGCTGTCACCAGAACCTGCTGCTGTCACTGCCCTGCTCTGCTCTCTGGGCTCAGGAGCTGTGGGACTGAGCCCTCGTACTCAGCACCAACCTGTGCTGTGGGCTCACAGCACACCCTCAGGGAGTAGCCCCATTTGTGCTGCTCCCTGATGGAAAAGTTGGGGAGCTGCTTGGAAAAACTGTTGGGGTTCGTGCTTCACACCTCAAGGGAAGCCCAAAGAAGAAGAATGTATTACTAGCTTTTGCAACAGCTGTTATCTTCTGAGAGGTCATTTTTCCTAACAGTAATTTACCATCTCTTACCCAGAGGATGTGGGTAAGACAACACTGGTAAGGACAACGCTGTCTGTTGTCCTGATCTTGCTGGTGGTGCTCAAATTCCTTGACTATTGAAAAAACAAACCAAAACAACCCACAACAAAAACCCGAGCAACTTAAAGAATGGTTTGCACATATTCCTTACTACAGGTCTGAGCTTGAGATCCTTGCTCAGGCAGAGTTCCCACTGAGCCTGATGTTTCTTCAGCATACCTGGCGTCAAACAGTGGACAGGCTATTGAAGACTCCAGCTTGTCAATGCTAGGATCAAATTTTCCTCTTCACTCCACCCAAGCCCCTTCCACCCCACTTGCAATTCTCACCCACATCAATTCCCTTACCTCTTTGAGATGTCCTTTCCCCTTTTCTCTGGCTTCAACTGCTTACCTACCTCAGCATCATTATCTACCCCAGGTGCCCCATTTCTCCCTTACATAAGTGTTCCTCCTCCTGGGTATCCTTCTATTGTTTTGGTTTGGTTTGGGTTTTTTTTTCTGGGACCCCCAGCAGGCAAATAGCAGTGAGGACAGAGGGAAGGTATTTCCCTGTCAGACCAGTCAGAACATGCAAGCCTTGTTACCCAGAACATGTACATGCTCTCCCAGCACCCCATGCATGTTTCTTGCCTGTCAGCCACAGATAACCCAAATAAATTGTCCTGTTGTCTGCATTCAACCCCTGGGCAACATGATGAGTGGATCTAGTCTAATATATGTGCACTATAGGTCTGATTTTTCTGTTAGTTTATGACCACCTGCTTTCCTACAGTTGTATTTGATTTATAGGGTGTAATAATGTGGATGTATTTTTTCTGCAGATGGTACAGCCTCTAACACTATTTAGTAGACCTTGTGAAGAATGGGGAATGTGTTTTGAGATCCTGTAGCTGTGAACAGTTACTGGTGAAGAAGTAATCTGCACTTCTGTAGCTCTCCTTAGTGTGAAAAAGGAAAGACTTAGTGCCAAGAGTTGTTACACCTGGAGAGTGAGTCTGGTACAGCTGTGAAAGTACAAAAACACTTCACAGTAATCATGTCCATTGGCATCTGGGGAACAAATTCATCTGTCAGCCACCACAGAGCACTGGTTTAGGGATCTATTCTGCATCTAGTGGCCATTAGAGAGGGCTAGATTCTCAGCTGCTACCCTTTGGTTAACATCCAGCTGAAGCTGCAGAATGAAAAGTTGGGAAAAGTTGGCCCTTTTGTTTCCATGGGATTATTGAATGTGAAAGCTTTGATCAGCCAAAGTGTATACAATGATCTGCATCTGACGGACCTCTGACTCCTTTGTATTCTATGATTTGTACTTGTCATTTGCTGAGGGATAGGTGAGCTAGTGAAGGCATTCAACAGTAGACCCAAGTCCCTCCTGGCCCAATTAGAAGATACACATAACTCAGGAAAGACTGCTAACTGATCCTGTTGGCTGTAATTTCAGCATTTTGATGCTAAGAGAGAGAGGTTATGCAGGGAGAAATCTAGAAGAGACAAAGCTGAACTAGAACTTAATTTGTCTACTGCTGTAAAAGACAATAAAAATGTTTCTTTATAAATACGTCAGCAACAAAATGAGGGCTAAGGAGAATCTCCGTCCTTTACTAGATGTGGGGGAAACTTAGTGACAAAGAATGAGGAAAAGGCTAAAGTACTTAGTGCCTTCTTTGCCTTAGTCTTTAATAGCAAGACTAGTTTTTCTCCAGGTACCCAGCCCTCTGAGCTGGAAGATGGAGACAGGAAGGAGAATTCAGCCCCCATAACTGAAGAGGAATTAGTCAGTGACCTGCTGCACCACTTAGACACTCACAAGTCCCTGGGGCTGGATGGGATCCACTCAAGAGTACCAAGTAAGAGCAGAAGAGCTCACTGAGCCATTTTACATCATTTACCAGCAGTCCTAGCTGAGGGGAAGGTCTCAGGTGACTGGAGGTTGGAAAATATGACACGAATCTACAGGAAGGTCCAGAAAGAGGATCCAGGGAACTACAGTTCTGTCAGCCTGACCTTGGTGCTGGGGAAGATCATGGAGCAGATCATCTTGGGTGTCATCACAGGGCCACATACAGGACAAACAAGGGATTAGGCCCTGCCAGCGTGGGCTTGTGAAAGGCAGGTCCTGCCTGACCAGCCTGGTCTCCTTTTATGACAGCGTGATCCATCTAGTGAATGAGAGAGTCTGTGAATGTGTCCACCTGGACTTCAGTAAAGCCTTTGATGCCATTTCCCACTGCATTCTCCTGGAGAAACTGTCTGATTATGGCTTGGGCAGGTGCACTGTTCCCTGGGTGAAAAACTGTCTGGTTGGCCAGGCCCAGAGAATGGTGGGGAATGGACTTACATCCAGCTGGGGCTGGTCACCAGTGGTGGCACCAGGGCTCAGTACTGGGCCCAGTCCTGNGAGAAAGAGGCTCAAGGGGAGATCTCATCACTCTGTTCAGCTACAGGAGGTTGTAGCCAGGTGGTGGTCAGTCTCTTCTCCCAGGTAAGAAGCAATAGGACCAGAGGCTTCAGGTTGTGCCAGGGGTAGGTCTAGATTGGATATTAGGAAAAAATGCCTTCACTGAAAGGGTTTTCAAACACTGGAATAGGCTCCCCAGGGAAGTGCTTGAGTCACCATCCCTGGAGGTATTTAGAAGGCATGCAGATGTGGCACTGAGGGAGGGACACGGTGTTGTGGCGATTTGGCAGTGCTGGGTTAATGGTTAGGCTCAATCACCTTAATGTTTTTTTCCAATCTAAGCAATTCCATGAAATATTCCTTCACAGACAATTCCAGGATATGCTGGTGCCTTCTTATAAGGCTTCTTACATGTTTAGGGAAGGTCATGGCTTCTGGGTATCTGGCAAGATTAAATCCAGCATTAAACTTGAAGTCTGAATTTTGGAAGCAGAAAATGTGTGCATGGCTGACCCACAGAGAGAAGGGAAAGAGGGTTTGTTAGGATTTGGGTAGTATGTAGAGGAATGAGTGTGCATGCTGGGATGGGATTTAAAGTTTCAAACCAATTAGAATTTTAATTGTTTCTTTTTTCCTGTTTGTTAGCAGTTGTGATTAACTACCCTAGGCCAATAGATAGCAGAAGCACATCCCCTTGTAGGGACATCAGAGCCATACCTGTTTCAGAAATTTCTAACAATGACTCCTGATTTATCTTTAAAATATCCACAATGCACTGCATAAACCTAGTAAAAGCAGCGGGTTTGTTTACTGCTAACAAATTTTAGGGCAAACTGAGAATGTTTATTCTCTAAATATATTCCGCTGTAATTTTTAAATGATGGCTTTTTTCCTTTACAAATAACAGTTTCAATATCCTTTGCTTCATGAGTGTTTGATCTAACCACAGTTGATGTTTAGCCATGGTAACACTGTAGATCTTTTTTTCATGCCTGTTGCTTTTCTGGCCCCTCCCTGAGACAGATTGATTTGGCATCTATCCAGGTTCTCTCAGGAGTGGTATCAAATTTGCTCTGTTCTCCACACCTGACCCATTCTGGCTTCCTTTAAAACTAGCAAGGGCCCAGCCGATGGAAAAACAAAACAAAACAAAACAAAACAAAACAACCACACACACAAAAAAATCTCCTTATATATTATTCCTGTACAGGAAAGGTTGCTAATGGGGAACAGTATTTCAATGGATATATAACAGACTATGTTAAAAGGGAAATTACCATTCAAGTTTCCTTTTGAATCAGATCATACTTTAAAAAGAGGGAAAAATGTAGGCATTTCTAGAACAGCTGCACCTACCTCAGCACCACTCGGTCTGTATTCATCCGTTTATACTCCCTTACTCATGCAATAATAAAAACAACCCTTTTCCATATTCACACTTTAAAACACACACTGCAGTTCAACCAGATATTTCATGTAATAATCAAACCAATTCCCCTGCTAATAGCTGCACACACATTTGTGCGTCAGTTCTTTAAATACCCGACCTTTGGGAAATAGGCCCTGGGTTGGAGCAGGAGGCACTCAGGCTGAGCATACAATGAGTTTAAATGGAATAAGCTAATTTGTCACTGTTTTGTTATGATTGAATATATGTGTTTAGAATGAAATTTAATTTAAATCCAATTTGTAACATCTCTGTGGGTGGGACAAAGGGAAAAAAAACCCAAAGGATATATTAACTGGATACTGTACTGTGAATGTAATGGGACTTGTGAGTTTAATGTTCAATTAAAAAGCCCTGCATGTTCTTATTACTATTTACAGGAGTGGGTTTGAGGGAGATTTATATTATAAAAAAAAACACATTATACCACCCTTTTTTGTCACCAACTCATTCAAACTCTTTACCTGGTATAGTTAAGCCATCTGTTATTCTTGAAGGAAAATTCAGTCACAGAGGTATCAGGAGATAAAGTACACCCTTTTATATAAACATTTGCCTGAGCTGCCATGTTTTGGTTTTTTTTTTTTACTTGAGAAAATGAAGATAAAGTAGTATCCCTGGCTGTTGTGTTTTGATATGAACCCGAAGAATCTAAGTGGAATAAACAAGTGTGAGCCTTGTGGGGGCTGATTAGTCACAGGCGGCAGCGCTGGGAGCGGCGCTGCGCCCGCGCCAGGATGTGCACCCGCACCCAGCTCTGCCAGCCCGCGCCAGAGCTGAGCCAAGCCTGGCATCCTCTGCTCCCCCACCTCCTCCCCCTGCTCTAAAGTAGCTGGGGAACGTGATGAATGGTAGGAGGAGAAACGGCGTTTTTCCTGCTCATCAGTGGATTGGCAGTTTGTTATCGCCAGCCCGACTGGGGGGGACAGAGTCTCTCGTTGGGGTCTCAGCTGGTAAAAGGCAAGGTTTGCTTGCTGGGCTGCAGTGCAATGACACTGCTTTACACTGGATTTCTTCTATCAGTTATTCTTTTCTCTCTCCGTAAGAAAAATGTTGCAATTATCATATATCAAGTAGGGTGCTTAAAGAAGGTTCAGAATATGATACCAACCCAGGAATGATAAGTCAGAGTAAGGGAGAGAGAGGGAGAGAGTACCTGGGCAAGAAGGTATTCTCCATTCTTTATATGAAAGATAAACAGCTATAATCAAGGTATCTAAATTTGACTGTATTGGCAATCATTAGTTCATATCACCTTTGCATTGTTTATTTAACCTTGAATATCTGTATTGAACATACCCTTTAAATAATCACTATTCATAGCTATATAAATATATATCCATAAAAGATGCTGCAAAGACAGATTTATTTATTATAGACTCTTAAAATACATACAAATAATTAAATACTTTGTTGCTTATACAGTATGTTCTTTCATTTGTATGTGATTTGCTTAATATTAAGTAAGGACTTATTACAAGCTCTCAAAACAGATATATCCCTTATTGGGTAATTAATACTAATCTTGCAAACACATTAACAACTCTGAGGCAGTAACAGCTATCTTAGGAGTTGTTACAGTCCATCTTGTAAATCCTGTTTTAGTGTGTGGATTATAGTTCACGTTCCTCTGGAGATGTGAGAATCTGCAGCGTTGATCCTGATGCCATGCATGGGCCTGAGTCTGTAGAGAAACCTTCCGCTCCAGATTTTGAGGTTTTTGAACCCAACTCTAACAGTACATTTGAAGTGTATGAACATGTGGGTGGGTGAGAGACACACATCAAAACCACATCTGCAATTTTTAACTGCTTCAGAGCTTTCCATTGTATCTTGTTTGGATTAGGAATAAGCAAATTAAGTCTTTAAATTTAGAATTTAAATGTTAATAGAAAAAGAAAAAAGTGAAACCCTTTTTAAATACTTTGTTTATTGAAGTCAACAAACAGTATTGTTTAAGATAAGTTTTGATGTTGTGAGATTTTTTGGTAGGTTTTTTTAAGTCTCAAAAACTTGCACGCATGATGTTTCTCCTCAGATATAAAAATGTTTGCAGGTTGCGACCTCCAGAAATTACTTCCATAAAGGGATTGCTCACTGAAATTATTGTAACCATGATTTTACTGTAATAACTTGCAGAATAGAGGTGGTGCAGTAAGTGTGATGGTTTCATATACTTTTACTCATGGCTTTTAAAATTACTTTTGTGGCTAGATGGTAGGACCACTCTGCTTTATCTTCCGTATGTATATTAATATTTGGCTGTCCACAAGAACTGTATTGTACTGTCTCTGAGTAGGAAGTGCATGATATCTCCTGCCAGCATTGCCTACACTGGCTGTGCTACACCCTCACAGAGCAAGTGATGTTACCTGCTGTCTGTGCCTGCATTAGACTTCCCAGAGCAATTTTATGGTTACAGTCCATGTTTACAATTCTAACTGGGATTAATAAAGAAAACAGATAGACCATACATACACACACACACACAAATAGGTAAAGTGACTGAGTATTGATGGAAATTAAATGGGTTCTGTTCCTGTAACCAAATTAACTCAAAAGTAACTCAAAAGTAACCACATTCAAAGGCATTTAAAAGCTGAAGTAATTGTGAATCTAGAACCACTTTCTGAGGTCTGAAATATCAGGTTTCTTCAAGTGTGACAATAAATATTTATATCTAAAGTCTGTTATTTCTAAAGTGAAACTTGGTTTGCAATGTATTTGCTGGGACAAGAAACAGTCTTACATTGATTGACTGTATTCAGCATCTCTTACATTGTCTGTCTTAGAAATGAGCATTCCTTCAGTTTTCATCCTCTTTCTTTTTTATCTGCACTGTCAGATCAGTGTTTGTAGTGACACAAAAGGGGATATGCTACAAATAGTCCAACTTTCATTACACTGGTGCCCAGTAATGCAGGGGTGGATTTTGGTTCATGAGGAGAGTCACCATAAGTGTCTCAAAGCTTCATTAGCTCTCAGTCCTCCCCTTTACATCTAATGCCAAAACCCAAAGGCAAGCTGCTATTTTCTTGTTGAAAGCAGCCATAGTCTGTAGAACTTGAAAAGATGTACAAGCTCCTTCCTTTTATGCTAGCACACCTGACAAGTGCCAAATGCTCTTAACTCCCAGTGAAATCTGAAATCAACAGGTTCTGTGGGTGCTCAGAGCTCTCATGTGTTTGTTTTTTTTTTTAAAGACAGAGACCACAGTTCTTCAGCTGGGCTGTTTTTTGGGGGCGTTCTTTGTATCCATCTGTGAGTGCCACGTGCATCCTGTTGACAGTGAGCAAGTCACTTAGTCCACATCTTTGTCAGCTTCTTAATCTCAAAATGATGCCCATAGCTTTTTGTACCTAACAGGTCTGTGGTAAATTCCTGAGTATTGGTAATGTGTTAGGTCTTATGGTGGTGGTTATTTTACAGAAAAAATTCATGAATAATATTTGGATCTCTAAGGTGTTCATATGAAATGTTTACACTGCATCTGTCTTGACTTCACAGCCAGACAAGATTTAGGTCCTTCCCAGCCCCTAGTCTTGTTTCCCTGAGATGGAAACTCAAGAGCCTATGTTGGAACCCAACCATGATGTGCAGCATGTGGTGCACTCTGTGGGTGCACATCTGCCCTACATCTTTAAGGTGAGATGTTGTGACAGGAAACAGTTTTTGTTCTCCTGAAGCTTGACTTTCTCAAGTAGGTTGGAGGCAGCTTAGCAGCTTTGTTATTTGCAGCCTGTGGATCCAGAGCAGTCCTGGGGTAGTTCTGTGAAGGCTGTGGGTACTGCCTACATGGTTGCCTTCAACAGCAAGAAGATAAGCAGCAGCTTGTGGCACCATCGCACCCTCCCACACTGGGGATGACTAGAATGTGCAGTTGTCTTCCTTGTTTCCTAATCTAGTACATGATTTTATAGCCCTTGGATCCCGCGCTGATCCCAGACAGGCTTACGGATCTCACACTCTGTTACAAAGGAGGAAACCCTGAGAAATGTTAAACATCTACAACTTAAGCAGAGCTGTTACTGACTCTCTACTCTCAGAATTGCATCTCTTCTTTCATTAAAGTATGATGTATGCTGCCATTTTGCATTTAAAGAAGAATTTTTTCTTTTTCATTGGTCAAAGATATATGTTATATAGTCTTTACTGTGATTGCTTTCTGCAATTTTGGAGCTGTTAATTTTAGCTCTTCATTTCTACAGCAAGACCTTTTGGCATCTTTGTGGAACAGGAGCAGTGTCCTGATTTAGCATGGCTCCATGATACTGACATTGTATAACTGAAGGAAGGAAATAGCTCCATTGGTATGTACTGTTACTGTAAGCAGCATAGGGATATTTGTTGAGATTCATTGAGGAGTAGAGGCTGTAAGAAGTTGTGGAGTACTGTAACTTTCCAGCAGAGGACCAGGATATGGACCCTCCAAGGGAAACAGACAACCTTTTTAATTCTCATAATGCTTACTATCCTCTGCCTCCAGGATGAGCAAAGCAGTAAATATTGAACAAAGAAGTAAATATCAAGCAAAGGATGTTGATTTGTTTACACAGCAATTGTTGGAATAAAAATCAGTTTAGACCCCACTGACACTTGCCAGGCCTAGTTTTGGCTATAGAGATTTGAATGCACAGAAAGTAAACACAACTTAAAATTCAAGGTACCATCAGATTATAACTCCAGATAGATTATTCTTCTTTCCAGAAATGACTGGAAAGTTTCCACAGGAGGGGAGAGGCCTCAGGAGAGCAGGACCTGTGGAACCATGTTGTCTGGGGAGCTGTATACCCAGCCTCGAGATGCTGCTGGTATTTAATTTATTGTTAAGTAACACAAAAATCTATTGCAGAGCAAAAGAAAATGAGAACTCTGTATCAGAGTGTAGATGCCAGACATGCATTAATAAAACAATAAATGAAATTAATAATTTATCCGTGGCTGATTTTTACATTTTGGGTGGGTTGTTTTTGTCTTTTTATTTTTTCCCCCTCACACTAGTAGAAGGATAGTTCCATTCAGACTGAACTAGAGTGAAATTACTTGTACTATAGATAAAACATATTCAGATGAGCGGCATGCTTTCCCCACAAAGCTAACTGCAATCCCAATTAACACTTCTCAAAACTGAATTTATTTTTTTCCCCCTACTTCCTAATGAGGTTTTTTCCTCCCTGCTGTCTTGATACAAAGCTTTATGCCGTATGAGTGTGTTCATATGGTGCTTGAGTGCGTTATCTGACCTTGATTGGTGTTTTGGGAGCCAGTTAAATAGATTACATAGAGGTTACCTTGACAACTGTCTTTGCTGATTTAGCAATGCAGTTCATTCTTGGGCACAAGACTCTCAGCAACTGTGGAATTCCACTGACTTCATATTAATCATTAACACAATGTTCTGGGGAGGCTCTGCCGAGCTAGCAATAAGGACTGTATTGAAATTATTTTTTTTACTGGGTAAATGTTATAGACCAAGATATGTTTACAGTATGAAATGCTGTTCACAGTCATAAAATGAAAATATATGTTCCTGTTTATTTTTTCTCTCTCTTCTAGTTTCAACAATAATATTGGAATAATAAATCTCCTATCATGTCTGATGGGAAAAGATGGTCTTTTAAATGAAACTCTTTCCTTAACATTGATCTTACATCGTACCTTCTTTTAGGTCTGTGCTGTAACCTCACAGGCATGACAGATAGTTAAATTCAGTGTGCAAAAGCTTATAAGCCTGGAATCTGATCTCTATTAACTTCAAGGAGATTGCTTCTGATTTACATTAGTCTTACCTATCATTCAGAATCTGGCCCTTTTCAAAAGATGTTTTTGAGAAGACAGCCACTTCCTTTTTCAAAAGTGTTGTCCAAAATTGTTTACAATAGCTTAAACATTAAAGCTCATGTGAGATCAGGGCTTTGGGCTTTGTCTCTAAATTTAGTATTTTTACTTCTAAGTATCCAGCTCAACCAGAATTTTGCAGGAGGATGTCAAAATTCCAGGACTGTATTTTGCAAGAGGCTGGAAACCTTGTGGAAATTAGATGAAGTTTTTTATGAATTAAATATGAAAATTAATAATGTACTCAGAGCAGGGGCCACACCATGGGTTTTCTTCTAATACAATATTCACTGTATCTTTGTCCATCCCATTTTCCATCTGCAGCGTTGTACTGCAAATCCAATTGTTTTTTGGGGTTGAAAATGCATAACTGTGTCATACAAAATTTCATGTACAAAATCAGTGAAGAACAGAATTGGGGGCTGTGACACATGGATTTCACATGTGGAGGGAGACTGTATGGAATTTATAGACAGACATATGGGCTAACAATTTTGCTAGTGCTATCAGGTAACAAAATGCTAAACTTTTTTTTTTTCACTACCATCTTTAGATTTCAGAGTTAGCCCATTAAAAATAAGACACTCATTTGCACTATCTAGAGAAGTTGCTTGCAAAGTCAGAAAGATGGAATTAATAATCATGGTGTCTTGAAATCCTGACTGTGAGTTAGGGTTTGCCCAGTTTGAGAAATACTTTCTTTAAACTGAAATTATACTGACAAATAATTTTCCCCAGATTGGTTCTTTCATTCCTTGAGCATTTTGGTGCCGGGCCAGTACCACAGGCATTAGCCATGTTTTTTGTTTGGGGTGGGGTCAGTGCACACACACTGCTGGGCTGGGCACTGCTGGGACCTGACAGTGAAGCCTGTGGCCACTGCAGCCACTGAGGGTTTTTCTAGGTGTCTTCTGCAGACAGCTCTAGAAACAGTTGGAACTTTTCTCTCAAGCAGGGTCTGTGAATGGTCTTATATGCTTTCTGCAGCCAAGAAGGACCTTTCACTCACTTCAATGCAGAAAACTCCACTGGACCACATAAAGAGGCAGCTCTATCTAAACAGATTTAAATTTTTTTGGAGGCAGGTGTCTAGTGTCATTAATAGATGTCTTAGTGAGACTTTGCAGTTGCCTTTGTACTTCTGATTTTGTGTCCCTGATGCTGCCTTGGCGTGGTGGCAGCATTTGAAACAAAGCTCTGGAGGCATCAGTGGAAGAGTCAGTAAACTGGCTGATTTACTGTACCCAAGTACGACTCTTCCCTGGTTCCCTTCAGCAAAGCTCTTCTGCATGCTCCACTTAGGATTTCTTAGCATAAAAATATACAGGTCTGCAGCTGGAGCCTAGTTTTGGACATGAACCAAAGTATCTCTGATACAGTATACTTATACTTATTTTTTTGCTTGTGCAAGTAAGATCAGAATCAGTCTGAAGGAGGATGGTGGGGCTTGTTGGAAGATTTTCAGAAGAACATCCAAATCCTTCACTGCAGTTGTGAGAGGAATTGCTTACAGATTGCTTAAGGAAAGAGCAGAATTTTGTTACTAAAAACTTTAATCTGTCACTTTAAAAGGCAGTGAATGTTTCCAATACATGCTCTAGGGTGTTTCACAACTGGCAGAGCTGATTTATTTTGGAGGCCTGTAACCCTGCAAAAATTCAAATGTAACACACTTTGGGGCCTCTGATTTTTAAGTTACAGAGTACAGCTGATAGAGACTTCCTTGACACAGTTTCTCTCTTTTCAGTTGTCATATCTGAGTTTGAATATTGAGCATAGTGGTGCCCAGCTGCCAGCCACCTGATTATATGGCGCTGCAATATTGATTCTCCTGGAAAAGACGTGGAATAGCTGAAGTGTAAATAGAGAGAGGGTTGGTTTAGGGGTTTTTATTGCAACTAGGACAGTTCCTTTTATCAGATCAGCTTACAAGCATGAAACATCTAACTACTACATTTTATGCTAATAGAGTTTCCAGCTATCTTTGACTCATTTGAAAATCCAAGAATCAACTAAAGTATTATTTTAGAACAAGATCCACTGCAGTCTGCTTTTAGCCCTATGTCATTTTTACATCCATGTACTCATCCCTGTGCTGTGACCTCATGTGATCAGAATCCAACCCATCACTCCCATCTGCCTTTCTGACAATGAAGGAAAAGCAGGGAGATAAGACAAATAAGTATTTCCCATGTTCATATATCAATCTCCTGTGTAAACCCAGTGGCCCTATATACTGATAATTGCCACATTTCAGCATTCAGAGGAAAAAGGGGTTTCATAAGTATCAAATTTCCACTGGTTACAATTTTAAGAAAATGTAATTTGATGCCAAATATCTATGCATAACAAAGCTTAATGACTAGTCAAGACAAACATCCATGATAACATCTGGGATATATCTAGGCTTTAGCCATTTAACCAATCTAGTTAGAAGTTTCAAGGTAGTATCCATCTGGGCCTGAGAAAATTTTTCCAAGACTACTAGATACAGTTTGAGGCCTACAGATCTGAGATTAATGCTTTTAAATTTCTGCAGAGGAAAGAAAAGCAGAAACTTTCACAGACTCA
>VYZS01033426.1:0-20248 GCA_013400695.1 Neodrepanis coruscans
AAAAAAAAAGACAATGAATAAGAATGTTATACAATGTCATTTACTGATTTAATATAGTGCAGAAAAAGGTTCCATCTTCATACACATAGGAAGGGAGTGGAGTTTCAGTATGATGTGTTAGACAGTGATGGTGAATACAAACTTATAACACAAAGCAATATTTTATGTGGAAAAAAAAAATCTGAAAAAACATTTAGAAGCTTTTCCTAAAGGATTTTTTTTTCTTATTCCTGTCAAAGAAACCCCTGTAGTTCTATAGAAAGGAGATGAAAAAATGTGTTAAAATGATCAGGTTATAATAACAGAGTTTTATTTCTTCTGCAAATTATTTTCTATATGTATATGAGTCTAATTATCTACGTATCTCTTTCCTTTTCTTTTTATTTTCCAGAAATTCTATTTTTATCGACTAGAATAAGCATAGGTACAAAGTTAAAAAAAAAAGAGTAAAACTTTTTAAAAAAATTAAAAAGGAATCTGTTGGGATAGGAGTTCCCTGAGGAACAAAATGAAAGGAAACATTTTAACTCATCACGCAAACACAATGTCAACCTGCAATAAAGGGCAGTGTTTTTATTTGACTGGTTCAAAGAAAGCGATCCTCAAAACCTGTTCATGTTCCTTTGTGGTGGCTTAGCATATGTTTTCAAGGTCTTTTCCCTCCTTCCCTCCCCGCTCCCTTTACCCCCCTGTTTTCCCCTTTTAGTCTCATGCTTTTATTTCTCCTCAGGGGCCAAGGAGTTGGGGGAGGAGGGTGCTCTTACAGCTCTTAGTGCAGCAGGGAGGGGGAAATGGGTATCCCACGCCCCGCAGACTCTGGAGCAAGATCGAGTTGGGCTCCAGCCATGACCTTTACTCCGTGGCTGCAGCCGCTGCCCCAACGCACACAGCGGGGCGAACCTGGGGCCGGGACTAAACTTTGGATGGCCCAACCCTGCTCCCTGTCTCCACGGAGCCCACCATTTTCCATGGGGGTCCAGGGGAGTGGATGGGGGGAAGGAATACTTTCGCAGGCACGGCGAGGGAGGCTGCCTGCTGTCTTTAGGGGTGCAGGGGGGTTTGGCGGACAAGCGTGGGGATGGTTCAGCCCCACTCCTGGCCTGGAGCTGTGTGCTGGGCTGATCTGGGCCACCCTACTGTTGCTACCACCTCCCACCCACGGTGCTGGTGAGGCAGTGGTAGGTGTTGCCCGGGAGCAGTGCTGTGGGAGAAGGTGGTCCCGCAGCCTTCCCCTTGTGCTGCTGGAGGAGGAGTTTCAGTGGCAGAGGTGGGCATGGGCCATGGGGACAATAGCGGCTTGTGGTGCTGCCCTGGACCTGCTGGCGGAGACCACCGCCAGGAGCCACCAGCTGTCCCGGGTCCTAGCGAGCAGTGCACAGGCCTGGCCACAGCACCCACACACTTGAGGGCAGCAGCTCCGTGCTGGGCATGCTGGCATGGCTGTGGTAGCAGCAGGGCCTGGCAGCTGGGCAGAGGGGGCTGACCCAGCATTGGTGGAGCAGTGGCAGGGCGAGGTGGCCACAGGGTGCCCGTCTCGGCAGATGAGCCGTNCAGTAGCCCGTTTCACCACTTGGAGCTGCCGCACCCACCATTTTGTTTTGACTATGTGACTGTCAGCTCCTCCAGCCCGCTACCGCAGACCTACCTCTGGCCTGCCGCCCTCTCACCATGGCTCTGGTGGTTCTTCGGTGAACTCCTGGACCTCCACCTTCAGCAGCAGCCCCTTCCACTCCTGCAGCACCCCAGCAACCAACGTAGAGTGGCCAAATCCTCCCACCATCTCCCACAGGCCGCCAGTGCCTGCTGCAGCTTCACCAACATCATTGCACTCCAAGACACCTGGGGACAAAAAAAGAGTTTTCTGTTTGTTTTTTGCTTGTTTTGGTACGGGTGGTGTTTTTTGTTTCTTTCTCAGTTGAGTGGTGGTTGTTTTGTTTTTGTTGGCCCCTCTGGTATTTTATTTTTAATTTTTAATTTTTTTTCTTATTTTTTCTACCTACTGTATACATATTATATTTGGGTAATAAAAATTCTTATTTCTTTATACATCCTGTATCTCTAATTTTTAAAATCATATTTTGTCCTCAGCCTGGGACATCATTTTGCTTTCCAGGTTAAAGAATGTTCTAGCTGGGGAATAGATTTAACTGTTAAGGTGGAAAAACTTTTATTCTTTTGTTTTCTTAACAAAACCCAGCAACTAATGCTTTTTGTTTGTTTGGGGGTTTTTTACCTCACTTTCTCTTTGGGTTATGACCTGGACTTCTATATTCTTACATAGAATTTATTGTCTTTTCTCAGAAATCAGAAGAGTAAATACACTGTTAAAAGATGTAGCTAACTGAAAACACAATCTTATTTAGAACACCCACAAAAATTAGTTGATTTAAAAAAAAAANGTCTATATAAGTATTGTTACCCTCAGCCTCCACCTCTCTTTTCCTCACAGACCTGGTACAGGCAGTAGCCCGTTTCACCACTTGGAGCTGCCGCACCCACCATTTTGTTTTGACTATGTGACTGTCAGCTACTCCAGCCCGCTACCGCAGACCTACCTCTGGCCTGCCGCCCTCTCACCATGGCTCTGGTGGTTCTTCGGTGAACTCCTGGACCTCCACCTTCAGCAGCAGCCCCTTCCACTCCTGCAGCACCCCAGCAACCAACGTAGAGTGGCCAAATCCTCCCACCATCTCCCACAGGCCGCCAGTGCCTGCTGCAGCTTCACCAACATCATTGCACTCCAAGACACCTGGGGACAAAAAAAGAGTTTTCTGTTTGTTTTTTGCTTGTTTTGGTACGGGTGGTGTTTTTTGTTTCTTTCTCAGTTGAGTGGTGGTTGTTTTGTTTTTGTTGGCCCCTCTGGTATTTTATTTTTAATTTTTAATTTTTTTTCTTATTTTTTCTACCTACTGTATACATATTATATTTGGGTAATAAAAATTCTTATTTCTTTATACATCCTGTATCTCTAATTTTTAAAATCATATTTTGTCCTCAGCCTGGGACATCATTTTGCTTTCCAGGTTAAAGAATGTTCTAGCTGGGGAATAGATTTAACTGTTAAGGTGGAAAAACTTTTATTCTTTTGTTTTCTTAACAAAACCCAGCAACTAATGCTTTTTGTTTGTTTGGGGGTTTTTTACCTCACTTTCTCTTTGGGTTATGACCTGGACTTCTATATTCTTACATAGAATTTATTGTCTTTTCTCAGAAATCAGAAGAGTAAATACACTGTTAAAAGATGTAGCTAACTGAAAACACAATCTTATTTAGAACACCCACAAAAATTAGTTGATTTAAAAAAAAAACATGTAATCATCTTCCTCTTCAATAATCTAAGAATTCCATTCCTATTCTGGAGTGGATGGCAAATGTGTTCCTACTTCTTACATTCTAAAAGAGATTTAGTTTTGCCCAGAAAGCAAAATGTATCAGAATGAGAGATATTTGGTTTATGTCTCAACTGATATCTGCTGCAAACTCTCTTTGCCCAAACTGCAAACCACCTGATTTTGTATTTTATTTGATAAAATCTCCCTGGAGTCTGTCAGAAATCTACAGCTGAGACACTGTGAGAAAGTCTTCCTTTCTTTAATCATTTGGTTGTTTCACTTATTTGAAGCCTATCTCCTTCAGGATATTTTGCTGTTTGAATGTACAGTAAGATCTTTCATTGTACATGGTTTAAGGAGATAATCACTGTTGTCAGCTGTGCCATTTTTATTTGGCTCACTGATTGTTTGTGGTTTTCCTGAATTTCTTAAACTCTTTGACTGAAGCAATTAAATAGAAGTTTGAGGGAGGTGAGTCCTTAGCACTTGGGCTTAGAAGAAGAAATTTTTTAAAACTTCTTAGTACTCAGCATTAAAAAAAAGTATTGCAATGATACACATATATAATAATAAAAATCTTTGCTAAAAATGATCTTTTATTAGCAAATAATAGAGTGTCTGATTCAACAATGAAATTTAATCAAAAACTAATAACCCATGTTCCCACACAAACATGTTCGTATTTCACTAGCTGCAATTTTCCTCCCACTATAATGAGAAAAACTTGTCTCTCTTTGCCTTCCTTTATTTTGATGGTTATGAAGATCTGTCTTTATAAATTATTACAACAGCCCTCATCCATCAGACACCATATGATTTTCATTTAACAAAGCTGATCTATCCTAATAAGTATTAGATATGCCCTGAAGGTGTTTTCCAATCTTCTCTCCCACAGATTTGGAAGAAAAGTGTTTTTATTCTAGAATCTGCCTCTTATGTTTCTCTGTTTCCCTCAGTGCATTTCCACCCTTTGAAATTTCTATACAGATTCCTTATTAGAAAACTCCTTTTGCTAAGCCAATTCTGATGCTGAGGTTGCTGTCCTATCAACTTATGGACTGTTACACCTAATGGCAGACTTAGCTTGGTCTCTCCGAGTGTTGTGGGCCTGAGTGTCACTCAGAATGAATCCCAAACTCCCTCCTTCAGCTCTCTCACACAGGCTGTCTTAGTGATTTTGAAGACCCCTCTAATAAAGGGGGTCTTTAGGAGTACCTATTATTGTTGGGTGGGCTGCAAAGGGTGCACATCTGACTTCAGATAGGGTTTTTTTCACTGGCAGATACTCTTATTCCTCTCTTCTGGGGAATCTTAAGCTGCCTAACTGGAGCAACTTCGAGTTGGATTTGTGCTTGCCATGACTTGGACTCATGTCTGTATTCTTCCAGGATTTAGCCTTGTAGTCCAAACACCTTTTCCAGTGACAACATATAGATTTTTGTGAAGATTTCAGCTAATGCTGCAGCAGGAGATGGCAATCTACATGTTAAACCTGCTTCCAACTTAAAGCTTTTACTATAGGACATCGCAGGAATTCCTGAGGAAAAAAACAAATAATTATAAACAGTTTCAAATTAGTGATACAATACACACAATAAAAACAGAAGAAAGGTGAGACAGGAGCATTTATTAAGGTAATGACAAAAGAGAAAATTAGAATTAAGACTTAAAAATGCTAATTAACATTAGAAGAAATGTAAATTTTGCAAAATACTCGAGAGTTTTGAACTTACTATTTTAGGAACTTTTGACTGATCCTCTCCTGAGTACATTTGTTCCAATACCCTTAACGTGATACGAGAGATTACGTAAACAAGATGAAAAAAACAACTTCAAAGCACAGAGCAATTATTCAATATCAAACCGAGAAAAGCAGGTGGGCAGTATATAACCAGCTGTAAGGCTAAGAAGAGATGTGCTCCCCACCCCTAATGAAATACCACAAGTGCTTTGGCTGGCCAAGCAGGTACAAGTGGGTAGGGATTGGGCTGGCCTCTGCAGTGCCACAGAGCAGATCCTCAGTATCACAGAGTTATCCATGTCCACTTACTCCTGATGGCACTGACCTTTTTACCTAGAGCTGGTGCTTCACAACTAGCAGCCCCAACTAGAATGATCAGACTCTTAAAGTTTTTCCTTTACTTTTTCATACCTTTTTACACTGATGTTTTTCCTCTTGAATGTACCAGCTACTTCTGATTTTATCTCAAAAATCCTACTTTTGCCTGTAATTTTGTCTTTCTTGTCTCCATACACTTTCTCACATCTTTTTCTGAGCTGTCTGGATAGAGGTTATGCAGCTGTTCTGCATCAGAACTGAGGTTTGAGTCAGACAATCAGAGATCCTGGTTAGCAGGAGAAAGCTGGGTCTACAGAGAGGGTGTGGGTTAAAAACATACATAATACATTCCTAAACACATTAGTAGAAGTTTCTGTCAGCATAATGTATACACACACAAACACACACCAAAAAAAAAAGTTTCCTGTGAGTTATAAATATCTTGCTCCTGTAAACTAGTTAGTTAAAAAGGATTTTACATGGCAAGAAACCTATGGTTATGAGAGCCTACCTGATTTTTCACACTAAAGCAGTTTATCAAATGCTCATCCTGGCATCCCTAGGCACTCATAATTTGTAACCTACTTAGAGCTTTGGGGACACAACATCTGGAAAACCAGACCTAAAATGGCAGAATAGTATTGAAGGTCATGCAGATAATCTACCTCAGCTTTGGATATTTCATAGATGAGAAGGCTGTTACTCATTGGAAATGTTAGGAAGCATTACAAGAAAAGTGAGAAACAGAAATTTATAGGTTCATAAATTTAAATGCCAAAAGAATCATCTAACCTGACCTGCATACCATAGGCAGTGAAATTCCACCAAGTAATCGGCACATGAAGCTCATCAATCTGGGGCTAAAGTACCACTTATCACCTCATAGTAACAATTATTATATAGCATGAGGTATTTTTTAAGAGCAAGAGAAAGAAGAGAAGGAAATTTGCTAGTGCAACTCTATGCACCCCCTTTTTCTATGCACGCTTGGTTAAAGTTTTCAGAAAGCTGTATCTCAGTAAGATTACAGAGAATAAATGAAAAGTACCTCTGCAGTTTGGACATGACATTGCACTTCTTGAGTATCTAATAGCTACAGAGAAGAGGACAATAAATTATTTTTATGCAGCAAGCAAGAAACAGGGAGTTAAAATAAACACAAAGAAAACTAGAGGTGACATAAAGCATTCACACACAGGAAAAAATCTTCATAAATGGAAAGTAATAAAAAAGCTGCAGCATACATTTACCTTCAATAGCTTTTTACATTAGAAAATTATGGTCATGAGAAAGAAATTATAAAAATAACCTAGGATACAAGGAGAGCATCCTAAAGGGTAAAAGAAGTTCTGGAAAACAATAAAAGCATGTCTTTTGCCAAAAAGATTACAGACTGGGGAGATAGTTCGCCCCCCATGACCTACACCGGAGCCGGAAAGGTGAACAAAATAAGAGCAGAAGTTGAGCATAAAGTAAAGTAAGTTGGTACATGAACAGTGGAGCCAAGGAAATTTGGCTTCATATGGATTTGTCTTGCAAGTGGCACATTGCACCCAGTAAACTGAAGAGCAAGAGCTTCTCTGTATACCTAGAACCACTCCCATGGTATTACACAGTCTCTCCAGTGTTACATTGTTGCCCAATACTGCTCCCTGTACTGTTGTGGTCCCCATGCTCCCACAGCACAGGTCCCTCACCTTCCCATATATCTCTTCTTCATCTACCTCTTGGGATTCCCTGGCTGGGCAAGAAACAACACAAGCAAGAGAGAAGGCTACAGACACACTGACTGCTCATGCTGGCTGACTGGGTGGATGCTGATAACCAGAACCAAGTCATGATCAAGTCCTTTGTTCTTTTCACTCAGAATCAGAATCAATAACTTCAGTTTTACTCAGTCCCCAATCAATACAAAATTTTTAAGTCTTGGCAATCTTTGAGGGTTTTGCCTGAACTAGCTAAAAAAGAGACAAGGGAGGAGAAGAGGAAGAGAACAGTAAGAAAACACAATTTTATGTACTTTATTTCTCATGAAACCAGGATAAAATTAAAAAAAAAATAATGTATTCATTAGGAGAAAACAGAAAAAACCATGCCATTTAATAGAAATACATCCCGACATGCAGGCTTAATATTTTTGCAAATAAAGTGAAAAAGTCCCTTTTAATTGAGTCATTAGGATGCAAACTGTCTCATCAGAATAGTTAGGGCATTTCAATAGTATTCATTACCTTTTGTTTTAATCATGTATGGAAGGTTTAAAACCGAATCTATCCATTTTTGGTCAGAAAGAAAGACTTCGTGAGTCTCTTATGAAGGAGGACTATACTTCAAGGTGTTTCATGAGAAGAGCAATATACAATTACCAGTACAAAGGATGATACAGAGTCTACCCATCTAGCCAGTGAAAGAATATCTAAATTAAAGCTTGAAATTAATAAATGTATAAATAGATTAATTAAATAAATGCAATGGTAAAAGCAACTTCTATCAGAACTGAATGATTATCAGACAAATATGTCGTTTTTATTTCAAGTTCCTTATTTCCTTTAGCTATAAATACCACAGGATCTCTTAGCACACATACTTACATGAGTGTTTAAGTAGATAACACTTCTATAAATATAACAATTGTTTCTATAAATGCAACTGCATCCCAATGAAGAATAATTATTTTTCTATTTTCTCGAATCTCTCAGCAATTGATACTTGAATAAATGTGAGTCAGCATCATTCTAATAAATGACTGTAGGACAGATAGCACTGTAGCCGGAGAGATGTAAAGGAGACAGATCATTAATTATTTATCATTGTCACTGCTACAGTTTTTTTGCAAAAAAAAGCTTGAGTGCCACCTGGGATATGGGATAGAGCTTGTTCTCCTAACTTGGTGGAGTTTGATGCTACCAATAGAAGAGCCGGAACCTATTTAAATGATGGTGATAAACCACTGTTAAGGCTTCCAGTGGTCTCATATTTGGGTGTAAAAGGAGATCCAACCACTCTATGGTGCTGTTTCCAGAGCAGGATATGATACTTTAAGTTTTTCTTACAGAACTAGTTGTTGGACAACTGTTGCTTTCTTTGCAAGTAAATGATCAGTAAGGAATTTCTCGCCAGTCCATTTTTCCCTGTTTTTTCAGTGTCCCCTCAGGAGTGAAAGCTCCTGCCCACCTAAAGCTAAGGATAATCTTCAGCAGCTTTAGTTTTATAGCTTACATTGGAGTTAGTCACTCTCACTTTTTGCTACAGTCAGTGGAGAGAAGCACTTTTAGTGGCTGCTTGACGTATTTTAGTCATCAACTCTAAGTTTGAAACAATAAGTTTAAAATAAAGCATGCCTTTCAGTGTTGATTCTTGTTGGCTGTTACCTGTTTGGGTTTATTGGTTGTTTTTGTTTTCCCTTGAAGGTGTAGGGATCATACTTTGGCACTTGATTCCTTGGATTTGTTTCAGGCATGGATTTGAAGGTTGAAATCGGTTTTGCCCAAATTGTACCAATATGCTCTGAACTTAGGTACGTAAACGTTTGCACTCAGAGACATCTAGGAGGAAAAGGTACGTTTTATAGATATTTATTGCAGTCAGCTATATGTGAAAGCTGTTCTGGCTCAGGCAAGAGTAAGAGACAATCTGAAAACACACAACACACTGGTGGCTGTAGGTATGGTATGCATGATTCCAATTACACATGACACTGAAGTTGATGCCTTACTGAAATAATTCCTGAAGGTTGCAGGGAGCTGCGAAGATTCATACATATACATCAGGAACCCTATTGAAATATGGGAGAGCAGCAGCTGACTTCAGTCGAAGTCATTGGGGAACAATGATAATTTTTTTCTGTCTTCCAATGTATAAAAAAATAATTATTCCTCTGCACTAATAATTGTCTTTAAAATGAATAGCCTATAGTGATCTTGTTTTGTATACTATACTTGTTAAATTCCTTTGCATTATACATGTGTAGACATAAAAGTCTACTACTGAATTTTCTGTTGAGATTCCTACCAGCTAAAAAGCATTAGGGTTATCCCTGATAACAGAAAGCAGGCTACCATGGGGACATAGGCAGTTTGGAAGAACTGAAAAACTTTGCCACTGGCTTGTGAAGAGGTGTGAATCACCTTGAGAAGCAGCTCATCTGTGAACTGAAGGAAACACAGCTCGAAGACAAAAGGGTGTGCAACACAGCTGTAAATTCTGCTGTTATTTGCCAACACAATAAACTCACTACCTCTGCAACACACAGCTCTCAGGAGGGGAGCAACACTCAGTTTATGTGCATGACCTTGTATTTCCTTGTAGTTAACTGAGAAGGGTGAAGTCCTATTTTGCTAGCTATTATACATATATGAATGTAAATATGGCAAAGGGGGAAAGACCTTATGTCTTTATATCAAGCGAAGATGTGAATTCTGAGGTCCAGATAAATATGTTTCCCTAATTGATCCTTTCTATTCATGTCTCTGGATTTGTGCTTACTTTTCATGACAGGAGCAGGGAATGGGTGACACAGATAATGTGTGTGTTTGTAGTTGGGGGGAGCAAGTGGCTGCCAGACAACAATTCTCTGATTTCTTAATTCTATTCACCAGCCTTCTCCCTCCCACAAACTGTTCCTGCAAAAACGTCCTTTATTGCCTTTTTTTACCACTAGATGGTAGTAGCGGGTAAAGACTTGCACTTTTTTTTATTTTTTTTACCCTCTCACTCTCACTCCCCTTTGTTTACTGTCTGTGATAAGTTTTAGGACTCTGGTTCTAGTAAAAGGTTTATTATAGATTTGAAATTCACTGTTTTCAAATTAACCATTTTCTTCCCTTTCTAATCCTCATACCCCTGCTCCTCACACATCTTTGCTGAATTCAGTGTGGGTGGAGATCAGAGGCAGCAATCATTACGATCAGAAATGAGACTCACTTGCCTACAAAATCCCACTGAAGATTTTCCTAGGTACTGGAATTACACTCAGTGTTTTCAGCAATTTCTTCCTTATGGGTACCAAAGGGCATGAGCAGCTGTTCTGTGGTCTCTGAAGCACCCCTGTGCTCTTCTTCAGTCTGCCTTGCTTTTCTTTCCCCACTTCCTGGGCCTGGGTGGGAGAAGCATCCCCAACCCTGGCAGCTCTACAGGCGGATGCCCTCTGTCTGGCCAGGACAAAGACAGAGTCAAGCAGTGGGGCAGCTCCCACTCCCAACACTGTAAGCCTTGGAAAATTATTTGAAGAGTAGTAGCTTCTCCATAATTCCAAAGGTAGGCTCATCTGTTTGATTTTTACATAGGACACATTTTTGCTCCGCCTATGTAGCCAAAAATTAATAAAACATTTTTTTAAACGTTTAGTGCAACTTATGCCAAATCCTGACTAACAGTTCATCAGTGTGCTCTGTATCAAAGCTGTTTTGCCCAACCATATTAGAGAGGAGAGAAAATACAATCAATGAAGCTGTCATTTAAATATATAAAATTTTATCTTTGGTTACTGACAAAGTAGCACAAAAGCATCATTTAACGAGTGCTTGGTAACCAAAATATGAATATTAAAGACTGCATTTCTTCTATAGAAATTTCTTATAAATGGACCAGAACAAATTAAGGCCCACATATAATACGTACTATATATACTCTCCCTGTCCCTCAGGTACATGCTTGTACATAGTTTACTGCATTTATGTGACCCCAAGGAGGACCCATATGTTAAACTGCAGGTCAATTTACTGAGAGCTGTATTTACTTTTTAAATGGAAGGCACTAAGCTACCATAATGATAACTGAAGGAAGAGCCTCATTCAGTGAGAAATAAGCCTTTTGTAATTTTCTCAATAAGCCTATCTCATAAACATTTATTTCTATACAGATAGAAGTGCCTGTTTAGTAGACTGTTTGAGACTAAGTTCTGATGAGTATTTTCATCCTTTTTACTTAACTAAAGAAACATATCAAAATAGCACTCAAGCAAAACAAAACAAAAGCATATATTTCTACATCAATTAGTAATAGTCTGGATTAAAGCTTCCATTTTCCCAATGGCCACTTTTGCTTCTGTAAGGTATTAGAGATATATGTCTTTCCTCTTTCATACTGACTTCTTTCTATCTCTCCTCCCTTTCTGCCACAGGAGAGGAACACTTAAAAAAATAATTAAAACTTAGAGGCAGGTCCTCAGGTGCTGAAACTCAAAATTACTCCAATGAACATAAGTTACTCAAATTTTTATTAGCTGCAAAATTGGCCCCACTGGATTTTAATTGCACTTCAACATCCGGTGTACCTTTTGATAGCAAAAGCACAAGGCAGGCAGTTCTAAACAACCCTTTAATTTTCACTAGAGGAAGGTTTAAGGTTTAGTGAAGCATTTTTCAGCCAGAATTTTTCCTTTCAGTTCATACATACACACTCTGCTCTCTGTTCTGTAACTTCAATACTTCACATTCGTTTCCAAGTACCTGGTTCAATGATAAATTGTTCAGAGAAATGACTGCATTAATAACCTCTATCAGAAGAGAAATACGTTCTTGCAGTTAAAACATTTGTTCTGGTATCAGGCTTTTTGGACAACCTTCCTGCTCTCCCATATGCCTTTTGTGTATTCTTGCATAAGCTGCCTCTGAAAAGGCTCCTCCACCCCGACCACGGGAATTTAGCAAAGTACCCAGATAAAAACATTGTAGCCTGTCACTCCACTGTGGTCTGTGCTCACATGATGTGCCTGCGTCTGCTCATGAGAGGCAGAATTGGGGTCCACCTATGACAGCTCAAAAAACCTCATTAGGTAAATACTTAAAGTTAAGTGTAGCTGCTATGGATCTGAACCTCAGGCCATAGATTCACAAGTATTTTAATCCATTATTGCAGTCTCACTCTTCCCCTGACCCCTAGCACTCATCAGCACCTGCTCCTTCCCTTCTCATGTGTCTGCACAAGCAGTCAGGCAGTTTCCTGGTGAATAGAACTGGGTGATAGATTTGGACTAAAACTGATGCAGAAAAAAAACCAAACAAACCAAGGATTCCTATCCCCCAGATCTGCTGTCCATTCTAACTACCACATGGTGTAAGTTTGTCTTACCATATGGTGATACTTATACAAGTACATAGAATAGATTGCAGGCACAACTCAGATGGCAAAAGGTGTGGTGAGGTCTGCATGTTTATGGACCTCTACATGTGGTTTTTTCTCACACAAAACAGGGAGATCTCATTCATACTGCTTACTGGGACCAGTCTCTCAAACCATGACCAGATGCAGCACTAGATGATGCTGGTGAAACCAAGCTGCGATAGCCTCGCCTGAGCCTGTTCAGTGCATTAGTGTAGAAAGAGCACTGTAAGAGAAGGAGAAATATCTCCTAATGGTGCATCTGCAATGGGTTCATGAAATAGAGACGAGTACCTAGTCTGCCTAAAAATATGCTATCTTATCCGGTTAGCTTCAGCCTCTAATATCATAATACCATCAGGGCATCATTGGACAAAACAGTAAAACAGCTTGGCTTCTCTGAGACAGAATCACTTTCTTGTGAGAAAAACATTCTCAAGAATTTTCTGTGGGAAAGATTTGCTCAATGGCTTTTCTTTGAGACAAGATATACATACAACATACATAACAACCCTGTACTTCATAACTGGATTTGTAGTTTTAGCCTCATCTGCCTCCTGTGGTTAATGCCCAGATTACCTGCTATCTACACAGGTACAATGTGCTCTCGCCGTCCCTACAGCTGCCGTGTGGCACCAGAGACACTGCTGAGCCCGCTGCCTTACCCTCCAAGGACAGGATGACACAAAGGGTGATTCAGCATCTTAACCCCATTAGGCAGAACAACATTGCAGAAACATGCAGTTTTTGTTCTCAGCTGGGAAAAGATTAAATGCTCAATTGTTTCTGAACGTATGTTTTTCAGAACATTTTATTCCACTCTGCATGTTGATATTTTGACTTCTCATCCCAAAGTGGATGGAAATTCCAACTTTTGTTCAGCCCTTGCTACAGCTTCTAGCTTCTGCTATAATAAAAGCAAATCAATTACAATAAAATAAAAATAGCTCTTAACAAACAGTTACACAGTTTCAATGATGCCTTGCATAATGCTGCAATATTTTAAAATCAAGCTTTGTTCTTTGCAGAACACAGAATATTTCATCACCTAAAATGGCTAAGTCCAATTAGTTGTGTTAGATTTTGCGTTTGCTATATATTCCTTCTTTGCCTAACTCATGACAGGGCTTCCAATGTGCAACATATAGTACATTCTGTTCTCAGTTATGCTGGTGCAAACTAATTGATTTCAGGGACTATGCTGAGCTTTGAATTCTGTTCCACAATTGCTTGTTTGCACACTCTGCAGTCAGACTTGCTGTCTGTTACACTCCTTTGGGACACAATTTCAAGAATAAGTCAAGAGGCTAAAAAGGTGCAGCTGTGGTTGTTGTTCAATCATAACTTGCTCCTGACGATAGTAATAATTAATCTGGGCTTTTCCCTCTCACTGACATTGTGATCACTTCTGAGTTTTCTTTTATTGTTGGTTTTGGAGGTTGGTTGGTTGGTTAGTTGGTTGGTTTGTTTATGTTTTGGTTTTTTTGCAAGAAAGAGAACTATAGAAAGCAAGGAACATTTTTAAAAATAAATTCCAGGAAAGGTTGTTACACCATGTTATGTTATTGCTTGGAGTGTTATAAAATTGGCAGCTAGGTTATGTCTTGGGATCACATTGCTGTATTGTTTATTTGCAGAGGGGTAATGATTTTGCAATATAGAAAGCACTGCCTAAAGGATAATGAAGATAATGAATGAGTGTGTTCTTGAGAGCAAGACTCTTCATTTCACATGGCAGATGAGAAGGTGTACCTCCTAAGAGGCTAGACTGGCTCTTAATTCACAGAATTGTTCCAGATATAAATTAGAGAATAGGACCATTCCATTTTGGATATTAGCAGTGGAAGCAGATCTTTTACCTGGGGTGAAGGATCAGGCTTTCCTGAAACTGCTAGTGAAACCTTGTCCCAGTTCCAAATGAAGGTGATTACACTAGTGCACAAATTGATGACTGTGCACTGCTGGAACAGGATAAACCAGACAGATAAGAGTATAACCAATTTGGTACTGGTCAGTCAACTGCTGGAAGTTTACGATGAGATCTTATCATGGTTTACAGCAAACAGATTCTGGATGGGATAAGAAATATAACTTACAGTCAATGAAATTAACCTTTTTGGTTATCATCAGTATGGCCAGGATTTTCCCTGAGGAAGGAAGAGCCAAAAATGTCTGAGGCAGAAGATATTTCACCTTGGGTCTTCAAGGCATGTAAAACTGACACCCATATGGGAAGCAATGACAAAATGTATAATGCCAGGATATTGAGGAAGCCCGGCATTTAAAGGCTGGGACAAACAGTAACTCATTTTCTTCTTGACATTGTTGTTATCAGTGAGGTATCAGTGCCAAAAGCTATTTTGGAGTTCTGACTTTGGTTTTAAAGGTTTTAGAAAAAGAAGTTTAGGTTGCATACAAAGCAATTTCCATAATACAGTGAAGGGCATATTTAGTGAGTTAAATGGAGTATGCATTTGCATAGCAGACATTAACTAATAGAGCATTTGGATACCACCATGAAAAAAATCATCCAGACTGTAGCACTCTGAAAAACAACTGCAGGGGAAAAATGTAAGCACTTTTTAAAGAAAGTATCTATGGGGAAATCACTTTTTTTTAGACTGGACGCACACCCAGGAAACTATGGCACTCAATACTGAGAGAGGTTCAGATATAGCACAGGGAAGATCACATCTTCCTCCAAAGTCAATACTCCAAGAGTGTGATAATGGGGAAAGCAGCTCAGGAAAGTATTACAATGAAGTAATACTTTGTTGGTTAAATGGAATTGGATTCCTAATATATTCTAGATCTCTGAAATCCCTTCCAGGGAGCAGTCAAAATGAGGCTACTGCATGAAGAATTTGGCATTTGCCACCATTGCACATTATGCTAGCTGATATGCCATTAAAACCTGGTCAGTGTTTTATAGCAAAGACATAAACCCCAGCAATGACTGATGTAACCACTCAGAAAAATCAATAATATAAAAAAACCTACTCAGTCTATGAAAATAATTATATCATTTTAGTAAAAAATTGCAGAAGTCTGTTTAGAAAACAGGCAGAATTGTACGTTGAGGGTTTTTTTCTCTCTCTGCCTATCATCTTGAATGTGTGACTAAATTAGCCTTTTGCAAAGTGGAATGGGGAGAGAAAAAGGCAAAAATGCAAACTGTGAATTGTATGCTTACACCACGGCATTTTATTCCACATGTTTGGTCTACACACAGTGCTGGACTCCAATTATTATGTACTTTCCCTGATAAATTCCTCACGTGCAAATAAGTTATCTTTAAACTACCACAGCAGTCTAGTTTTTGGTTCAGAACATAAATTCAGGAAGTTTCAAAAATAATGGTGACCTTTTTGCGTTCAAGGCCAGGTACATTCTAGAGCCATGAAGAATAAAAACTTGCTCATGATCTTTAGTAGTAACACCTGGCTAAGACATCTGATTGTGAATGCACCTAGTTGCAATCATGTCCAGAAATAGGAGGAGAGGAAAGACATCTTTAGGATGAACATATGTGGAGGATTTCTGTCAGGGTCATCATCAGTCATGCCGTTTACTAAGAGCATCAGACTTACTTTATACCATTTCTAACTTGTTCACACGCTTCTAATTCTATAACTATTGGCAGACACTTCTTACAGTATTATTTGTTAGTTAAACTTATGAGCACACTCTTATACATTCTAATTGGTTACATTCTCTTTATCACACAGCAGGTTGTGGTTGGATCAGTCCACCTACAGCTCTGGACCTGTTTTCTTCTCTTGTTTACCTTTTCTCCTTCTTGCACCAAGGTCAAATTGTCCTTATACGCATTCTTTTCTCACCAGAAAGTTAGGTTGAATTGTCTTGGCATATCTTGCTGCATTCTTTTCTCACGAGAAAGCCAGGCCTTGCAGCTTGTCCTCTCATCAAAAAGCTGAGTTGTGGATGGGGGGCATGGGGCCTATTGCCCTCCAAAAATCTTACAACACTGAAATCCTTCAACAAACATAGAGATAGCCCATCATCCAAAAGCAGTCATGCAGAGACAGCTCTCAAGCGCTGCTACCAATGGGCCCACCCTTGCTCGCAGAGATATCCTCACTAGTTCCAGTTATCATTAAATCTGTCCTACTGTTATCAGTGAACCTTTTTATTCCTTGCATGAAGCTGGTAATAGAAAGTTTAGTGATCATCCAGATTATTTGCAGTGCAAGGAAGACACTAATATTATCAGGTAGAAGGAGTACAATTAAGATTATTGGGGAAGCAGAATAAAATAGCAATTTATGTGATTAAGCTCTCGGAAGTTCTTGATTTGTTTAGCTAACAAGATATTTGAAAAATAAAATGTCAACAAGAGAAGCTACAGGTAAAAACAGAAACCTAAAAAGTTAAAAAATGAAGACATGGGTGTTTCTAACATAAGATAGCCATGGTAGCCAAGGAAAATAGAATACTGTGATGTAGAAAATGTCCACAGCACAGCAAAAGATCAGAGAAGACTGTGTAAGAAAAGTTTCAGTGGAGGAAAAGGTAGAGAGGCCTCAGTGCAGAGAGGTCAGGCCCTCATACATGAAAGCTGATAAATGGTAATTCAGTGCAATGGTTCTGTACCACATGTTCGATAAACTGAGACATGAAGAGAAGCAAGGAGGAAAAGTAAGGTCAAAGGTGCATGAGATCTTAGGGCATGTCTGAGACTATCTTTCACTGTCTTTTGATATGAAAGGTCAGTGGATTATGATAGCCTTAAGAAGGAGAGAGTTTGAGAGCTGAGAATAGAAAGCCTTACTAAATTATGATTTCCATGAAGGAAGCAGAGAGAACAGACCAAGGAAAACAGGCAACATTTTAAATTTTTCAGTATCAGCTCCAGAAGCATGTGGTCATATGACACAAAAAGGGTTTCAGTTTGATAATATCACATTGGAAGCCTGTAGGACTAAAACCTAGATCTCTTAATGGTATGAGAATATCTTAACCACGAAATCATTCATCTTCTGCTATGTCCCATGGTTTCATCACCACAAATTACCATGAATAATTCAGGAAACACTTTGACATTGGTTTCATTAATAAGACTTATAATTAAGGAGATGTTTAAATAATGATGTAGAAAAGGCATAAGAACTCAATAAATATCTAATTTCATAAGAAGCAAAAGAAGCACTTCCCAACCCATCCCTAGTAAAGAAGAAGGATGCTTAAGTGAATGCCTCTGAGGTATGGACATTAAAGAACAAATGGGTCAGGTTAATTTTTAATAGATCTCACATTATTAAGGAAATTTGGGAAGACAAAACAGTACTAATGTCAAGGCAACGTTCAAAGAAAGTGTAGTGCATTGGCTGATAGGACTTTCAGCATGGAGTCAGCCTGGGCCTAATAACAGAAAAACTGGTGAAAGACTGAATCTATAGCAAGAGATAGGAAAAGAATTTCAAGATGTTAAATCATTTCGATCAAATCAATCTCAGTTTTTTGTACTACGAGTTTGTTTGATAAAGGATGTGTGGCAGCAGTTTCTGAGGTATTTGCCTTAGTATCACATGACAATCTGATTAAACAAGTAGTTCTGAGAGCTAACAAAACCTGAATTTCTAGGGAATTGTGTCTCTCTTGGTTAATTGACTGTTCAACACTATTACACTTAGATTTTCTGTTTACTCTGCATATATCAACATGGGACTATTATTTCTTGCTGCAGGGTATTTCAAAATGACAAACATACTGTCATCTTTAACTACACAAAATACCCAATGGACTCAGAAATTATTGAGACTGAGATTTGAACTCTAGTAATATTTTCCTACAACTACTTTTATGAAACATATTTATCTTTAGGATTTTTATTTTTCTGCAAATGTGCTTGAGAATGACAAACCTCAAAAAATATTCAAGAGGTGGAAGGTAAAATTAGACACCTTGCTTCCAGAGGAGTAAGTGTACCATGAGCGTTATAAAATCCTAATCAACAGCAGCCGGAAACCATTTGACAGATTTCAGAAACCTTAACACAAAGCTTAACACAAGCACATTAGCTGGAATACAATGACACATCCGTTGTTATTTGTTAAATAATGCCTTAAATTACTTAAATGCTAACATGCCAAAATAGCATGCTACATCATGCATAACTGCGGTTTGTAGCACATGTCAAGGTACATTTTTTGAGCCATTTGATTCCCAAGCTCAGCATCTCCTGTTGCTTTTTTCATTTCCTTTTAGCTTCTTGCATCAACAATGATGAAATGTTTTAGGTTTTTTTACAGATTTTAAGTGTACTGCACTTTCATAGTAATGTTTTATATGACATTCTGAGCAACACATCAGAAGTTGATAGGACTATCATGACCACAAAAACGGGTTTAGAGTTCAGTTCTTAACCAATAAAAAAATTCTTGCAACTACCGTTCCGAAATTTCTTATATCTTCCTTTGCTTTTTTTTTTTTTTTTTTCAGTAGAAAAAAGTCCCAGATCAATAAAGAAGGCCAGGAATGTTCTAGTCCCTTTCGGTTTTTTAGTCACTGCTGTGGGATACACATACACCATTGAAAACAGTTTTTCCAGCCAACCAAGTTGAATACTTCAACTGTGCTTCAATTGTATTCCAAGTTACAAATATATTAAAAATTTGTTGTCTTAATATCCAATTTATGGTAAATTGGCTGCCTTGTAGAATAAGGGCAGAAGTGCACAGCCGGAGGAAGTAAAGGGTAAGCATAATCATGGACTAGACAGTATCCATAGTGAAAAATAAAAGACTACAACTTAGTAGAGAAATTACAGGATCCTTCACTTAATTTCATTAATGTTGCAAGACTTTCCCTTCTTGACACCTCTGAAGTCAAATAATATACATGAAGGAAATGTAAAGTGTTTGCAAGATGTGTGATGACATACCCTTAAGGTTTGTTTCTTATAAAACAATTTTTTTAACGGATTGTTCTATTTGTGAATTCCTGGGTTGGACAGCTGTGTACAGCAGACTTCTGGGTGACTTGGAACTACGGTTTCTCTGAATTTAATGAGCTCTGCTCATGTACCCAGAGGATTTGCCCTGGTTGGCATATAAATGAGCAGCCACTTCTTAAAGACCTTTGGAGACTGAACAAAAAGTTCCACATTTGAAAATCCGTAAGCAAGCTCTGGTACCAAGTTTATTTACTCGTGAGAAGATGAAAAAAAATCATAGTGGACGACAGCAGTATAGGAGTGAAAAAAAATTGCAAGCCTTTAAAGCAGAGATTTAAAACAGTAAAAAGACCAGGCCAAATCCAAAAGGAGGTAACTTTTGCTTGCCTCTAACTTAGCTGAACTGGCACTGCTTTGGAGGCTCTCCAAGGTGCAGTTGACTCAAAAAAGAAGTGGAATGCTTAGAGCTAGATTGTTACTCTTAAATATTAGTCACAGTGGTCTGCTGGTTACAAACACTGGTTCCTACTGACCTCTCACAAGAGTAAGTTCAGTATAATTTTTTTATTACTTACAAATATCAAGCAGATCAGAAACAAAAGTCCAGTTCCACTGAAATCTGGTAAGCCTGTTCCTTTCATGTCTGTCTAAACAAAACTACTTCCAAGACTGAATGCTGATGACACCTCAGAGAGCAAAAATCAGAGAAGAGTTCTGGCAAAAACAACAAACACAATGAGTGAAAAGAATGAAAAGGAAGGAAGGAAGGAAGGAAGGAAGGAAGGAAGGAAGGAAGGAAGGAAGGAAGGAAGGAAGGAAAGAAGGAAGGAAGGAAGAAAA
>VYZS01033426.1:42904-56318 GCA_013400695.1 Neodrepanis coruscans
TAGTTCAGAATGGCTTTTCCAAGCTGGGAAGCTCTACCATTTCTAAAAGGATGTAATGTTTTAACTTAAATGTGAAATCAGGTTATTTTGTTTCCATGCTTCCATACTGCTCTGTTATTTCGTTTTCTCTACCTTTCTTTCAGGCTCTGCAGTTAAAAAAGAGCTATAATAGATATAGAGAAAGGAGAAGTTTGCTGAAGTGATATTAAACCAAAAGCTAAGAAAGTGACGATTACGGTGTCAAAACTGCAGCTCAGTAATAAAATTAAATACACTATTCCATTTGGCTAAAATTGTTCAACTTCATCCAGTTTATTATTCAGATGCCTTATTTATAATACTGATGTTTTAATGAAAATATATTTATTTCTCTTTCATCTCTTCTGCTCTTTTTTCCTCAGGAGAGAATACAATATAGGCTAAGCAAGGAAGTTACAAAGCAGAGCTTCCCCATAGCTCAACTGGCAGGGCTCAAGGGAATCATTTAAGCATGAACCAGACTGGTTTTCTGTCCACTTACGTAAATCCATAATACTTAAATCCACTGTCCTTCACTGTTGAATTACTGCCAGTGGTTTCCAAATACATACTCTTTATTAAATGAACAGGGATCAGATGACATATATTAGAGTGCAGATGACCAGTGCTGCTATAGATTACTTCTATCTGAAAAACACAGATTTGTAAGGGGATGCCAGACACACGCAAGAAAGGATTACCAGGCACAGATAGCATTTACAGTTGTAGAGCAAAGGCTGTAATAGTATTAAAAAATGAAGGGTCTGATTCTGTACATGAAAAAAGTGAAATCTATCATAGGGAGATGTAGAAAAGTCATCGATATCAGCAACTGGCAATATTTTCCTGCCTAGTTCATTGTCAGCTATATTAGTGAAGATGCTTGAGCTATTCCGATGTGACAAGTATTTTAATCTAACTTTAGCACTGTCTTGAACCCAAAATGGGGAGGAGAAAAAGGAATAGGAGAGGATAACATTATGTCAGTAGGAAATCTCAGAAGTCTATTTGCATTACCCACACTCTACCATAATCTTGTTCACCAGGGGCTACATGAAGGCCATGTTTTTCACAGAGATTCCTCAGAGTTAGACAGGCTGTCGGTCCCACTATTCCACAGAGTAATCTCCTTTACTCCAAAGCAACAGGTGAAATTATGGAGATGTGATACTTCAGTGATGTCTTGGAAAAACTTCCCTGTGGGATATAAATTGAGTCAGGGTTAGGAGATCTATTTGGGGTCTGTCCATGGGGGGTTGGGGAATGGAGCTGAGGCCCTGCTGTCAGACACAGGGCTAACATGAGAAGAGTCCCTGTAAGCACCGGACACAAACATCATATAAGGAGGGAAAGAGAGCAAGAAGTAGACATCACAACAGTCTACTGGAATAACATCTCAAGGTGTCCTCAAGGAGAATGTGTTTCCCTGCAGTGGGACAATGGCAGTGGCAGCTCAACCCCCAGTGGAAGGGGGTTTCCGGGTCCCAGGATGGGGCGGAGAATGGGGAGGCCAATCAGCAATGAGTGACACCTGCCATTGAGGAAGGGTATATAGGCCTGGGGGGATCACGTGTTCTGGGAGCAGAACGGGTCTGTAACCTGCTCCCTGCGCATGTGGAATAAACACACCATTATCATAACGAGAATTTGTTGTGAGTTCGGTTACTGCACGTCGGTATCCATGTTGGATTGCCCATTAAATAGAATCATAGAATCTTTCTTCACATGTTTTAGGTTGGAAAAGACCTTTAAGATTATCAAATCCAACCATTAACCTAACACTGACAAGGATTATAAATTCCAATAAAATCTAAGCAAGACTATTGATACCCTCATCAGACTCATCTAGGAAATCTATATTTATTTGAGACCTTTATTCTAACTATAGGGTCTGTGAGGATGGTAAAAGAACAGAGTAAAGAGCTTTCCATATCTATTAACCCAAATTAGAATGTGTGGAAATTAAGGTAGTAAAAACACATACATTTTCAAGCATATAATTAGCCACTTTGAACAGACTATCAGACTTTCAGATTTGCAATGTATGAGCAATTTATTCTGACTTGCTTATATTAAGACACTTGCTTATGTCAAGATGGCATGTCTGATGCTCTGCTGCAGAAAAATACCTGGTGATTGGTTAATTCCAGTGTAAGTGTTACAGCTGCATGTTCAGGTTGTTTCATCTCTTTTCTTTGCATGCTACTGGTTTGCATTTAGGAAGCCAGGTACTTGTTTGCACTCTGGAAATTACATGAGTTTTTGCAAAAAGAAGTGTTGAAACCACATTTTTCTCCGAAATGCCATAGATAATAGAATTTTTTTAGGAATTCTCATTGCAACAGTCAGCTCACAGAGCTGTGGTCAATATGCAATTTCTTGACTGGTTATTTGCCTTTGGTGGGTTTCTTGTTTGTTTCTTTGCTATTAAACAGAAAGTTATATATTGAAAATTATTTCAGATGATGGCTCTGTTTCCAGCAGTCCCTGAAGTGTAAAATGATGTCATGTATTGTTTTGTTCAGCTGACTAACTGCATCTACATCCATAAAATGATTCAGATCTTCAGTGGCCAGAGGCTTATTTTATTATTTTCTTCCTCTTAAATAACTCTTTAAATAAAACATTGATAATTAAAATACAGTTCATTGGTTATTGACTTTTTTTAATATACTGTTATCTTTCTGAATATAATTCACTTCTTCGAGGTTGAAATTCTGAGTATAAATATTAGCTTTATTAATGGAAATTGTATGCATAAAACCTTAAGCACAGTGCTGGAAATATTTCCTCTTTTATTCTTCCAGATACACTCCCTTCTTAGTACCTCAGGCTTGGTGGAAAGTATTCGGCCATAATGCAATTTACAGAAATATATATTTTTTTCAAGGTCTCTGGAGCAGGAAAATGAAAGGACTAAATTTACAAGAACTTCAGGTTAATACTTCCAATTTCATGTTTTCCTTTTGTATAATCACATCAAAATCGTAATGACATAGGTAGCACTAAGACATCCAATCCAGTTTAATCCAATTACTATTTCACTCTCTCAGGCATGTCTTATTCTTGGATAGGAGAAAATCACTAAGTGTGATGATTTTATGAATTCACATGTACACTTGGTTCCATAAGTAAGATTGTTACAATATTTATTTTTGTTTTCCCATGTAGCTGTTACTGAGAGGCTGTCTCAACACTGTGATGGAAGAGACAGTAGTTTTAAAAGGTTATTTCATAAACACTGATAGGGGTGCACTTGTTAAAAGCAAATCTGCCAGTGCCTAAAAACACAGTTTGCAATCAGTCTTCTTGCCAGGAGGAATTTTCTTCTGCCACCTTTAGGCCGGCACTCACGCCTGAGTGGCATCAGCATTCTCAGGGTTGCACAGATATGTCTCCAGGGGAGGTTTTATTACTTAGGCCCTGCTTCCAGTGGCAGCTCCATGTCAAGAGCTGTGATGGTGATGCAAGCTTTGTTTATTACTCATAGCTGTTGCCAATCTGTGTTTATAAAAATTTTCCTTGAATGTCAAATGAATTGGGTAAGACATGAATTTTCTGTCACAAACACAGGTGAGGAGTGTACAGTAGCATAGCTTCTAGACATGACACTTCCACTCCACCAGTAGTTTTTCAAATGCTGTGGAGTCGATTTTCTTTCTACATTAGGACTAAGAAAATATGTCTGCTTTTGTTATTTTCAGATTCTAAATTTGGCTCTTTGCTGTGAAGTGGATGTCGTTCCTTCAATACTTAGAGATTTGCAAAAGGTTTCTGGGAAAAGATATGTTGTAGTGCTACATCTGCAAAGGGCTGGGATCAGCACTTTGTGTCATTGTGGCCTGGGCTAGTGAGTAGAAAGAGATCTGTTCAGGAAGGCAACAAGAAGAGGTAGAGGGAAATCTTGTGACTGTTTATGACTGAGGTCAGGGTAGTGCAGACACCATGAGAATAAAAGCAGAAGTCCAAGAATTTACAGGATCATGAATCTTTTAAGTTGGAAAAGAACCATCAAGATCATTGAGTCCAACCATTAACCTAGCACTACCAAGTCCACCACTAAACCATGTCCCTAAGTGACACATCTACATGACTTCTAAATACCTCCAGGGATGGCAATTTAACCAAATTGCAACAGTTTGAACAGTATGAGTTAATGTTTAATTTAACACTCAGATATCCAGTATCCCAAATTCCCTAAACAGGTTTTGCCTCCATTACAGAAATACTGGTAAAATTACTTTTTTATACTAGGGCCAAAGTTCGAATCTTGAAAGTTGTGAAGAGCATCAGTGTGCAGCTCAGATTTTCAAGGTTCAGCACTTTCTCTTGTCTGAAAGCTCTCTGTTGCATCTTACTCTGCTTCCAGGTTGCACTTCAGAATCCAGGACTACGGATCAGGATTCATATTCCAGCTTTCTATGATGGTACTCAGATAGCACTACCATCTACCCTCTGAGATTAGCTTTGTCTTTATTTCCCCTTCAAATACTTTGTGTCTTTTCAAGAGGGCTTCTTTCTCTGCCCACTCCTGCAGTGTTGGGAGCTGTATCGGTTATTGGCAATTAGTGAGGCTGCCCTTCAAGGTTAATTGCCTGAACTAGTACTCACGTCAGGTTTTCCAAAAATTGTGCCTTTTTCTAAGTGAGTACTGGCTTGGTCTCACAAATCCCATCTTTCCCTCCTAGTTCTTCTTTCCCCCTTCTCTTCTGCATGTACCCACCTCACAGGCAGTAGTTGCAACATGAGGGCTATTGGAAAGGAATGTACCAAGCAGCAGCTTTAGGAGATGAAACTCTGCTGCCTCTCAGCCCTGTAAAAGGGTGAGGACAAGGCTGGCAGGAGGCTGTGGGAAGGTTTCATTACTTTGTGATAATATTAACACAGCATTTTAAGGAATACAGAAATAGCTGATTAATGGTCAAATTGTGATGGTGTGACAGTGCATGATTGTATCTGGGGAAAATGCACCAAGGCCAACTAATTACACAGAATCACAAAATTAACAAGGTTGGAAAAGACCATAGAGATCATCAAGTCCAACCTATTACCTATTACCTATTACCAAATCTATTACCAACCTATTACCCAACACCATCCCATCATCTAAATCATGGTATTGAGTACCTCATCCAATCTCTTCTTAAGCACATCCAGGGATGGTGACTCCACTACCTCCCTGGGCAGCCCATTCCAGTGGAAAATCACTCTCTCTGTAAAAAAGATTTTCTTGATGTCCAGTCTAAACCTTCTCTGATGCAGCTTAAGACTGTGTCTTCTTGTTCTGTCATTGGCAGACTGAAAGAAGAGATCAACCCCCAGTTGGCTACAACCTCCTTTCAGGGAGTTGTAGAGAACAATAAGGTCTCCCCTGAACCTCCTCTTCTCCAAACTAAACAACCCCAGTTCCCTCGGTCACTCCTCCTAGGGTTTGTGCTCCACCGCTTTACCAACTTCGTTGCTGTTCTCTGAAAATGTTCAAGCAACTCAACATCTTTCTTAAACTGAGGGGCCCTGAACTGGGCACAGTACTCAAGCTGCAGCCTAACCAGTGCTGTGTACAGGGGAAGAATAACTTCCCTAGTCCTACTAGCGACACTATTCTTGATACAGGTCAGGATGCCATTGGCTTTCTTGGCCACCTGGGCACACTGCTGGCTCATGTTAAGTTTCCTATCAACCAGCACTCCCAATTTTCCCTCTGCCTGACCACTCTCCAGCCACTCAGTCCCAAACCTATAGCTCTGCATGGGGTTAATGTGACCAAAGTGTAAAACCCAGCACTTAGATTTGTTAAACCTCATACTACTGGATTCAGCCTATCTATCCAGCCTGTCAAGGTCTCTCTGCAGAGCCCTTCTACCCTCTAACACATCAACACTTACTCTGAGCTTGGTGTCATCTGCAAACTCACTAACGGTGAACTCCATCCCCTCATCCAGATCATCAAAAGTTGTTGAACAAAACTGGCCCCAACACTGAACCCTGGGGAACCCCACTAGTAACTGGCCTCTGCCTCCAGGGTTCACCTGAATGTGACCCCGTTTACCGCTACTCTCTGGGTTCGGTTATCCAGCCAGTTTTTAACCCAGCACAGAGTAAATCTGTCCAAGCTGCAAGCCACCAATTTCGTCAGGAGTATACTATGAGAGACGGTATCAAAGGCCTTGCTAAAATCCAGGTACACTACATCAACATTTTTTCCCTCGTCGATCAGACAAGTTACCTGATCATAAAAGGAAATTAGATTGGTCAGGCAGGACCTTCCCCTCCTAAATCCATGTTGACTAGATCTGATCTCCTTATTATCCTGTAGGTGCAGTGTAATTGCCCTTAAGATGGTTTGTTCCATAATTTTTCCTGGTACCGAGGTCAGGCTGACAGGTTTATAATTCCCTGGATCCTCCTTCCGGCCCTTCTTGTAGATGGGTACCACAATAGCCAACTTCCAGTCATCTGGGACCTCTCCAGTAGCCAAGACTGTTGAAAAATTAAAATACTAACCTGGAGTTTCTCTACATTACTTTGCTTTACTTTTTTATTCCCCCTTCTTTTTCTCAGTTTTGGTCTCCTCTTTTTCATTTACTTCCTTGCCCTTCATTTTCCTTCTTTATTATTTATAAAGTTCCCTTTTATCATTTTCTTCCTGTCTAGCTTATTTTATTTCTCCTTTTCTCATCACAGCCCCTCTGCACCCCATATTGCATTTCCCGTTCCATTAATCACTCCTACCCCAGATCCTGACACCTCATGGGAACTGTCCTTCAAGGGCTTTAAGGTTTTTCCCCTCTTTTTCTCTTATTATCTGCTTGTCAGGGATAGAGGCTGATAGTTTGACTGGCAGAGTGTTTCTGTCGTGGCTGCCGCTGCTGGTAGAAGAACAAACTTGGTGGAGGTCTCTGAAGGGACCCTAATAAGGTCCAGCTGAATATTTGCTGTGCTTCACGCAAGAATTTAGTGCTTCACAGGCAAGTTATCTCAGTGCAGTTACAATGAGATGGCTGTGTATAAAATTGGAATGATGAGGGTGCAGGGAACATAGAGAGGGAGAAGGATTAAGTGGGTTTTCCAAAGGCACCATCGCAAAAATACATGTTTAACTGAGATGAGTTAACCACCACCTCCTTCATAGATATTGGAAATAGCTAGAGTTGCTAGTTTGGATTTTCAGCTATGATAGATCAGCTGTTATGCCATTTGCTGTCACTAATTACTGTACGACTTAATCTTGTTTCTGAAGAAGCTCAGCTCAGCCTGGCAGCTCCAGTTTTTTCTCTCCATCTGGCAGCAGGGAGTGCTCAGGGGTGCTGGGGTATGGCTCTGAGTTAGCCTCCTTTCCCCTGTGCTGCTGTCAGCTTTTCAATGGCATATCCCATATTCACAGGGTTCTGGCAGGGCCAGATGGGCCAGAGAGTCCTTGGCAGAGCTGGCAAAAATTTGGCAAGAGCCATTGTGCAGCCTTGGGCCGTCTGGTCCCATAGCTGCCTCCATGACTGCAAGCACTCAGAGCAAAGGGAAAGAATAGGGTTAGGGTTTTTTTTAAAATCAGGAATTACTCATTCCATCTGGGAGCTCTCTGATGGCACATCCTTCTAGAAGACTGTCCCCATCTAAAACAAGCTTATTACCAATTTAACATATTCTCTCCTGTTAGGCTGAACCACAAAGAAGCTGAGTTAAACTGACATCATTGGGTGTTACCCAAAGAATTACATTATTTAGAATTAGAAAGCCTATTCTCCCTGTTTTGGTTTAATCCCAGCCAGCAACTAAGTACCACACAGCCACTCCCTCACTCCACTCCACTAGAGGCATAGAGGGAAGAGAATTGGAAGGGTAAAAGAGAGGAAACTCATAGGTTGATATAAGAACAGTTTAATGTTTGAAATGTTAAAAAAATAATTTTATTAATAGTAAAGTAGTGATGTGGAAGGAATAAAACCCAAGGAACACAAGTGATGCACTACACGATGATTGATGCCCAGCCCATCTCAAGCAGTGATCAGCCCCTAATGGCCAGCTTCCACACCCTTACATACTTGGCATGATGTTCTACGGTATGGCATATCCCTTTGGCCAGTTCAGGTCAGCTGTCCTGGCTATGGTCCCTCACAGCTTCTTGTGCACCTGCCTTCCAGCAGAGCATGGGAAATCGAAAATTCCTTCACCTAGAGTGAGTGCTACTTAGGAACAACTAAAAATCAGTATGATATTGTCATACTAAATCCAAAACACAGCATAGTACCAGCTACTAGGAAGAAAATTAACTCTATCCCAGCTCAAAACAGAACAGTCACAAACAATTTATTTTTAAATCCAAAGATCAGTTTAAGGCACAGCATGCCACAGCCAAAGGATGAACTCTTGTTCTGGATGCGGGAGCCAGAGCTCCCTCCACCAGCTGCCTCTGGCTGTCCCTGGGGAGCAATGCTCAGAGGTGTCAGGGCTCCCCAAAGTGTTGGGTATAGCCTACACAAGGCTGACATCCCACACAGACAGAGCCTTCACAATGTTCAGGAAGTTAATGATCATCTATGAGCTCAGAAGTTTTAATGGCTTTTAAACTCTAATTTAATTTCACTTTCAATCAAGTTGTGTCAAATTAAGAGTTAAGAGTCACAGGCAGTGAGACTGAATTGATGCTCTATAACTCATCGCTTTGCTCTCCAGCCAGCCTGGATGAAAAGATTTGCTTTCTTCTTTTTTTTTTTTTTTTTTTATTTTCATAAAGGGAAGGGGGGAGATTCTCAAAAAAAAAAAAAAAAATTAAAAAAAAATAATCTGCATTCCTGAACACCTTTGTTATGCAAGTAAGCAAACAACGTCAATGTAAAATGCTACTCTGTGACATTTGTAGCAGCAAATATTCAATTTTGTATTGGGCAGAAAATGTTCTTTGTCCTAAAGTATAGCTTGATTTCCAGGTTATTTTATATCTTATAAATTATATATCTTTATATATCTTTATATCTTTATATCCAGATTATTATATATCTCTCCCTGTGACTAGAGAAAGGATGCTGGAAATGACAGAGAAATTGTAAAGTTTTTGAGATTCAGACTGGCGTGTATAAATCGTATGTTTGAACCTGAGTCCATCCCCCAGAAATTATTTTCACCAAGGTGAAATTGGCGGGCATTCCTGTTTGCTTTTTGACTTTAAATTTGGTTTTTTTCTTGCTTCTGTGATAGGGGTTGTAACCAGCTTCCTAGGACTGTCAGAACACTCTTTGCTTATTAATCTTAATGTCTGTGCCCTCAAACATCTCTCTCCTCTCTCTCTAGTACACTCTATTTTATATGAGTCTGTTGTACTAAAAGCACTGAATGGAGAGTTGTCAAGCATGTTGTGGTTTATGGTTTGGTAAATGTAGGAGTTCATTGGACTCCTCTAGGCAGACATGTCCATAGCATGACTGCTGGTCATTAGTGGGAACTAACCTGATAGCTCTTTCCCTCAAGCCTCTACCAGAGAGGGCTACTTTCTTAAAGGAACTTTATGGAAAATTTATTTTAATAGTGCCTTGCAGAATTGGACTCTTAAATTTCAGAGTACAGACATTGACCTCACTCTTTTAAAACAGAATATATTGTATCTTGTGTAATTCTATGTAGGATTTAATCATAGCTCCTGCAACATCTATTTTGCTCCCTTTGCGGAGGAAACACTGGTTTACACACTACTAATGATGGGTTTCTTGCATTTAAACATTTTGTGTTCCTTAATTTGAAAAGGTGTCTTACCATGTGGTTTCTCTCACTATGTGCTTTCATATGCACCTTCTTTTGCTCCTAGTAGTTAAGTATCTTAAACTAATAGCAAATCCCAGGCTGTCCCTCTGCCTAACTGAGCTATCCGAAGTGTAGGCCTAGAGTTAAACAGAAACAGCTATGTGCTCTTCACTCCTGTGATCTTATATCAATTCATCAGTTATTATTTCCTCTTGTCAAATGAAGCAATAGCAAAGCTTTGAAATAGTGTAACAGCTTTTCCAAAGAGCAATTTCCTTTTCCTTCTGTAGCCTCCTTCTGCCTTTCCCTATATATTTGATAGTACATCAGCTTCCTCTTGAAATGGTCCCCAATAGAGCACTTCAGCTATTTCAACCAGTGTCTTTCTGAAGGCATTTTTTGAAAACTAGCTTCTACAGCAGAGCTGGGTTATATTGAAGTACAATTAAAAAACCCTTCTGCCTTAGAAAGTCAGTCTTGTACTCACTAATGCATGTGGTGAACTCTGTGCCTGGAATATCCCCACAGGAGTCAGTCAGCAGTATTGTTTGCACACACAGATTTAAGCACCTGTGTAAGTGCTTGCAGGGTGATAGCTTTAAACCTCACTAGAAACTAAAAATATATGCATTGCTGTGCAGGAGAGACTAAGCTAGGGCAACTCACATAAACCGTATTTTTTTTTTATTATCTGTGTTTCTAAAGTGGCTATTATTTAGCAACATATATAGTGGAAAGAATAGTAGTGATCTTCCAAAGAATTTCTTCATCCCACTTCAATACTTGTCATCGCTTTGATCTAGGCAATTTCCCAATGACACTGAGTGAATATCTGATATGGCAGATGACACCAAGGGTGACAGGATTTAATCCTAGCACAGCTTTTCGGATTAATAAATGACATAACCAAACCTCCTCCAGAGTTAGTTTCTTTCTGTTACTGCAGGATTGAATTTGGGCTTAGTCTGCCCCAGTGTTTCTCTGTGACGTAATTGCCTAGGAAAATGTGGAACAGTAATCTTTTGAACTGATAGAATTCAAAAGGTGCATGGGTTTGAAAACAAGGACCAGATAAGGAGTGTATCAGGAGATTAATGACCAGCCCACAGTGCAGAGATTTTGTGTGAGATTCTGTAGTCAATATCTTTGCCTCAGAAGAGAAGTTATTCTGCAAAAAGTTGTTTGCACCATGCATGTGGAGCAGCACCAGTCTATCTTGATGGTCTAAATAATCAACAAATTAATGGAAATCTTGAAATCACTAGTATATGTTCAACAAAGTTCACTGTTTTTACAGGTTTTTTGTGCAAAACTTTACACTGAACTGAAAATTGCCTAGAATGCAATAAGCTATTCTCAATATCACAGAGTTTTCCTGGGGGTATGGCCAATATCTGTGCACCAGGCTAATCCAGCTCAAAAAATGGATGCTTGTGAAGCTGGAAATATTTTTGTTCTCAGTATCCTACTGTGTCAATGAATTGTGCAGAGGGAAGTCTGTAGGTATGGATCTTTCTGGGTGCTGGATGAAGCAGAGGACAAATGATACATCTTAGAGCTTTTATTTCAGACTCTGAGCGTCTTTTGGTATTCATCATTTTCAGATGGCATTTTTATAGATGTGTCTGTAAACAAAAGACTTGTTAGAAAATATCTTTTTCAAAGGTGGACTGGAGAACTCAGGAAGACTTTATGAAGCAAAAGTTATAAGCTTCTAAAGTATGATATAAGCAAATTAATGAACATTGTGTTGTAGGTCATAAAATTAATTTCAGATTTATATAAGAAAATAATACATAATATCAAAACATAGAACAGATGACCTTTCTTCCTTTAAAAGCTTCAGTAAATTCTCTTTAATGGCAACATAGTGTTTGGAAATACTATCTCCTAAATAAACAGTGTCATACTGCTTAACCTAAGGAAATGTGCTTTGGTAATGAGGGTTTCAGTGCTTGTTTTTCTCCTTTCCCTAGGACAGTTGCACTGCCTTCAGCGAGTTAGCCCAGCCTTGGTTATGATACAGTATGAGGCAAGCCAACTCGAGAGGGACCGTGTTCATAGTGTATATAAGAAAATTGGTCCTTACCTCAAAGGCACACATTACAGGGCCTGGCCAAAGGTGCAGCAGTTCATTTCAGAGCAGGAACCACGTAGATGATTTTGGAGAGAGGGTTGTTTATTACATTGCTATTGGCAGTCTAAGTACATTCTCTCTTTCTATCAAGCAGTATCTGTGGCAGATCAATATCTGGCCATCAAAATGGCCAGATTGACTACCAATTTTTCTCCTACTTAGAGCCTTCATTCATAGCTACATGATGACAATCTGGCTTTTCCCAGTATTCAGTAGGTCAGTTAAACTGAAGCACTAAATGGAAGTTAAATTTATTAAGATGTTATGAGTGGATGCTAATGTTGTGTATTGATATGATAATTTTGAAATTTGAAACATTGTTGAGCTCTTACAATGCATATTGTGTGTGGCCAATTTGAAGCCAGTATCATGACACTGTCCTCAGTGCCTTAGGAAACTGTGTGTGATAGTTTTTAATTCCTCAAAGGTTTGAGAATATCTCAATAGCAGGACATAAGCCTTTGTAATGGCTTAATCACCTTAACCACAAGTGAATATGTGCTGTTTGGTTTGGGCATTAACTCATCATTTCTGTATGCTTAGGCTAGACTTCTAAGTAGCTTTTAGAACCTGCAATCCCTTCAAGCAACACGTATGTGTAGTCTCCTCACTAGAGCATAGGAACATTTAGGAAAGAGAAAAAATACTAGGAGTTGGACTAATCATGCTATCTTTTTTTGGTCTCATTCAAACTCTACTATGTTCTTTTCCCAGTTTACTACAGTCTCTATGCTGGAAAATATATTCCTACCAGGTCTTGGCACATTTCCCAGTGTTTACAATATGAACAAATAAAACGCACACAAAGAACCAGCACATTAAATTTTTACCAATGTCACACCCTTCGAGCTTTGTGAGCTCTGAAATTTAAAATCAGGTTTGGCTCACGGGCTTTGGTCTGTAGAAGCTGCTGGCAATCTGTTGTGTTGTCCATGGCCAGACGTGATTTTCATGCAAAACAAAATTGCCCAGTGTGGTGCCATGGCAGGAGTCTGCCTGCAGGGCTCTCCTCTGCCCCTCCATCCCTGGGAATCAGCCTCTGATGTCAGATTAGAGAAAATCTATTTAGTAGCTGTTGCTGAGTTTATGCTGGAGCCTTTCCTCCAAAAGTCAAACCCAGAAAAAGTCCTGGAGTTCGGAGCTCTTTCTGTGCTTTCTCCTTGGAAAATAGAATAGAGTCTAATATTAGCGAAGTGCTGGCACTGTTTCAAAGAACCTCTTCTCAGCTGAAGTAAGACATGGAAAGGACTGAGAGAGCTCAAGTTTTCTTTTGGATATCTTTCTTTTATTCCTGGGAGATGGCCTCAGCAGTTAATATTATAGAAGCCTTTAAAAGCAGATTCTATTTGCAGCTCAACACGGATTCATCTCCCATTCAAATGGCATAACAGGTTGATCGGGCTGGGAGCATCTTTACTGAACACAGGGCTCCACACAGCATTTCAGAATAGGTGCTATAGGATGACTGTAACCTAAATACAAGACTTAAATATATAAAAGGCTCCTGTTATGGTTTTACCACAAATT
>VYZS01033428.1:20066-65738 GCA_013400695.1 Neodrepanis coruscans
GAAAGGTTTACATGTCAAATGGCAATTTCCCTAAATGGCTCCCACTTTACCTTGTTTTCCTTTCCCCCCTCTTAGCCATGACAAAAGCTGTAATGGGCATCATTACTCAGATGTTTTGTCAGCCCCCCGTGATGAATTCACTCTGCCTGGGTGTTACTCACATTCACCTCGCAGGATTCCTCTGCTGGGTTACATTAACAACACCCTTCACACTTAACCATCTGATCTATCACACATTTGACTAATGGGACCCATTAGGGTTCTCTGCAAAGGCTTCTGGATTCAGGGGAAAGGGGGTTATTAAAATTAAATAGAGCCTTGCCTCTTAAAAATGTATTTTCTTAATTACTCATAGACATTAAACAGGATCAATCCGTTAGGGCAGATATCCCAGGAAAGGAGGTGTGAGGAGGAGGTACCACCCCTTCAGTACAACCTGGGCTGTGCAGGTGGGGCTGCAGCCTCCCAAAATTCAGGAGCCGCACAAAGGACACAAGAAACTGGAAGGAAACAGGAGGAAAAGCCCAAAAAGCTCCAGGAGAGCCCAGGGAGCAGCTGCAGGATCCCGTCCCTGGAGGAGGATGACACAGATTGCAAAGCTCCTTCAGCCTCCCAAATCCAGCCACACGCATGCAAATACCCACAGGGTCAGATGCAAAGGGCTGGATACAGGAGAGCCCCAAGAAATCCACACAGCCAAAGAAATTAAACACAAGGAGCTGGGCAGAACAGCTCTAAAACCCACCATTTTTTACAAATCAGGACCCCCAAACCTACGACATTTCTTTTAAAACAGTCATTTTTGTTTAAAATGTTAAGCTGCAAACAGATATTAGAAGAGGCTTGGGACACTCATTCAACTAATGATCGACTTCCCCAGTAATTCCCTGCTGACTGTGGGAAATCAATGTGGATTTTTAATGGCACAAATACATCTTGCTGGATTTGACAGAACTTGCAAACAAATCCAAACAATCCTCACGGAACTGTTTGGTTTGATTACAAAGTATGTAAAAAAGACAAATAATGACCATCCAAACATCTTCACCATTATGCACTTCACTCACTTGGAAGCATCAGCAATAGCAATAGATTTATTTTTATTTTATAGGGATTTTTGGATGATACATCTAGTAACAAGCTGTTCATTCTAGTCCCAAAGATTATTGAATATTTTATTTATATTATTTTCCAGCAACGCAAGGGCTTGTGAGTTTTTTTCAAAGGGTCTTCAGAACTCAATACATATAAATTGAACCCAACCTGCACAAAACTCCTGCAGCAGCAAGGGAGGCACCTCCAAAGGGGGGGAATGAAGGAATGACACAAACTCTGGAGCACAGAAAAACTCTGCCTGAAATCTTTATTCTCCAGGAACAGCCCGAGGAGGGGGGGCACACCCCACTCCCTGCCACACTCCAGTGTTTGTGACAAACTGGATTAATTCCCACATGTCAGCATCCATCTCGGACCCCACCTCGCAGCCAGAAGCCCATTTCCAAAAGCAGACAAGCTGCCTCTGCAGCACAGCCCAGAGAAACCCCTCTGTCACACACACCCCCAGCCCATCTCTGCAAAGGCCACTTCAGGGGAAACAGATCTGGGTACAGTCCTGGCAGAAGGGAAGAAAAAAAGAAGAGAGAATAAATAACTTGTGAAATAGTATTTCTTGCTTTCAGGATTTGTACCGATGTCACAAAAATATTTATCCTGGGAACAGCAAACACACAAATGCACTTTAGGATTTCCTTTTACAGACCCTGAGCTCATTTCTGGCCTGCACTTATTCCTGCTGCACAATCTGCCTTCTGCACAGTGAAAAGAGCTGGGTGTAAAATGCTACCAAATAACCCAATAAATGCACTTGTGCACGAGGCTCAAACCTCTGGAATTGTGCACCCAAACCCCCTCCAGGGTTTGCCCTCCTCCCTCTGGGAAAGAGCTGCAGCTCCACACAGGGAAAGGTCGGGAAGTTCCTAAGAGTTCTCATTCCCAAAGATCCCAAAATCGAGGAATCCCTGGGCTTTCTGCAGGGACTGGGAGCAGAGGACGAGCAGTTCCTCCCCACTGCTCAGTGAATCAAACACTGACAGCAGCTAATCAGGGGGAATATGGAATATTTTAGTAAAATCAAATGCAGTGGATCCCACAAGCAGTGAATGGATGAGATTTCTCCCCACGAGAGCCTGGACTGGGGCTCCTGAGCTGATCCCTGCCCAAATTCCCTGCCTGAATTCCCTGCCCTGTCCTATGGGCCATTCATCCCTCCACAGCTCATTCAGCCCCAAACTCAGCACAGGAAAAGGACACTTCAAAGCAACTCTGCAGAGCATTGTGAAACACTTTAAGAGCTTTAGGGCATTGAAGGGAGAATCGTTCTGAACACACCAAAGAGAAACATCACTGACCCAAACGTGCTTTGTGCAGCTGCCCCTGGTTTTGTCAACTCCGAGGGCTCAGCAAATACAAGAAATTGTATTTCTCTGCCCCTGCCCATTCCCCACTCACAGAGTTCACAGGCTCCTCATTAACAGCCTCGCTGAGACTCGGGCTCCCCAAATTAAGCAGCAGAGAAATGAGAAGCTGAGGAGGTTTGTTTGGAAGAGAAATCCCTACCCAAAGCTCACACAGCTTAGGGCAGACTTGTTGCAAGCTAAAAAAAAATACTACAGCCATGAAATCTATGATGAGAATGCTCCCCAGGAAAACCACCAAAGGATTAAGTTCAAGGCAGGAATTTCTCATGCAAACTTTGCACTCCAATCTGAACTTTTACTGTAAGCATCCACTTTCAGTTCAATTATATTTCAGGGGGTATTTAGCCAGATACTCTGGAAAATGTGACTTGCTCTTGTCTACTTTAGGAATTAGAGGGGAACAGAGATCACAGCTGTCTGGAACAAGATTATGTTTGCAAAGTACAAAAATATTAAAGATGGGAATACTTTTAAAACAAACAAACACAAAAATCTCAAAGCAAACACAGATATCTTTCATCTTATTAAGAAAACACATGACTATTTCCTTTTTCACTCTGCAGCAAAGACTTTTATTCAGTAGTACTGAAAGCCCCTGACCAATTCTGACAGGTTTTCCTCTTCCACACCAATTTCTAAGCAATTCTCTAAGTGCACATTGTGCAGCAAAGGATGTTTGGGGAATAAATGATGCTGTAGCAAAATCAAATGCAGTGATTCCTGCACAGCCACTTCTTGAAAGAATCCCAAGATTAAAGGAACATAAAAAATGAATTACCCTTTTTCACCTCTCATGAGAGTAATCCTGCAGGTCAGCTCGGAGGTACATCTGAAATAAATGGTAAACTGTTTGGTAAACTGAAGGATTTTTCAGCAGCCCTTTCTGAAGGAATCATGGGAAAGTTTAGATCTAATCACAGCATAAAGATGAGTTCAAACTGAGGTTGGATCTCTCTTACACATCCTGCCCATGGAGGATACTGCATGCTCCCAGGGACTCCTTCATGTCAGAGAAAGACTGTCTTTGCTTTCACTTTTAGAAAGCACTTTGGGTTTTTAGGAACAACTTTAAGATGCTGCTTGTAATTCTCTATCTCAAATCAGTCCCAGTATGACAGACACTGGTGTCTCACTCGCCACAACTTCATCAGAGGGAGGGAAAGAAAGAAAGACACTGAAAATGCCAGAAAACAAGCAGAGTTTTTATGTTTTGCAGGAGTTTGGTTTCCATTGGTGCCGAGGGCTCTGTGCCACCCGAGGCAGATGGTGATCCCAAAGCACTGACAAACACCTCCAAATGCTCCTTGTCCTCACACCCTCCATGCACAGCTCAGACTGAAACACACACTCAGTGAAAAGGTGTTCCCCCAATTCCTGCAAGAACTGGGAACTCCCAGGAGCTGAGGACAGGCAGAGCTGGGACACAAGCCCCTGTCCCCACACCCTGCACTCAGCTGGTTTGACACAAACCCTCAGAGAAGCTCCTTTTTTACCCCTCTTATTACCAGGAGCTGTGGGATCCTCCAGGAGCCACAGCACTGACAGAAACCATCCCCAAAAACCATCCCACCTATGGCTAAAACAAACCCCCCCCCAAAACCCTCAGCTGCAAGAAAACAGCGCCTGTGTTTCCCTCTGAAAAGGGATGGCAAGTCTTTAATTATTAAACCAATTGCATTTAGCAGATGGTCAAAGAAAAGTACTTTTTAAAAAGTTGCCCAGAGGGTTATAAAAACGACCAGGCTCCAACAGCTGCCAGCTGGTGCGTGAAATCAATAAGGAGGGAAGGGCTCCCACTGTATCTTTGTGCTCATTGTCTGCCCCAGCCAGCCAGGACAAGGGATGGCACAGCACAGCCCAGTCCAGGCACCACGGGCATTCATTAGGGCAAAACAAACAGGCCAACTCGGGCTGCACGGAGAGAACCGGTGTGGGCTACTGGGAGGACTGGGAGGAGCCCCGGTTTGAATGCTGGGGGTGCACAGCCCTGTCCAGCAGCTGCTTCTGCAGGAGTGGAACAGCCAAGGCAGTTCAACATAGGGAATGTTCTGCTGATTTACTGCAATTGAAATACATCCTAAAAAGCAATGAAAACACCCGGAATGGCCATACTAAAATGTAAGGGGAAAGCTTTGCTGGATTTAATAAAGTGTGGCTGAGGATATAAACTGCTCTCACATCTCAATCTCCCCAGAACAGCAACCTGGTTATCAGTGATTTTGGTTCTCCAAACTGCACTTTAGGCTTTGTGTTCAAATTAGAATTTTTTTTAAACCATGGGCCTCTCATCAGCTTTAAAACAATATTACATTTCTACAATAATGTGACAAGAATTCAAGCAAAAATTTAGGAGGATAATAAACATTACAAAGAGGTGAAATTCCTATTAATTTAATGAGCAATTTTATTTCAATCATCTTAAAAATAAAAACTTATCATAGGGACTTGTACATAAAACAACAGATCATTTTTTTGGCAGATAATTTATTGGCTGAACACCTGATTTATTCCGTGGCCAAAATCTTTCCCTAAATTAGCTCAAACCTGAATTAGTTCAGCAAGCCTTCAGGCTGGTTTTGGGGCTGCTTTGGTTTTGTTTGGGGGGGTGATGGGAGGCTTTGTAGTGGCTTTTTTTTAAGGTTCACCCTGGGGAATGACGAAGAAGGGGGTGGAAAAGGGAAGCAGCCACACACAAGAGCAAACAAACCAGGACTGAGAAGAGCACAGTGAGTAACATTTCAGCTGCAGCAGCAGCGTATTCAAAAAGAGAAACACCTCTCACTTAAAGAGTGTATCAGCCCAGAATCTCACTGACTTGTTACAGTGCTTTCTCCAATGAAGATCCATTGATAAAAAGACAGAAAATCAGATTAAGGAAGGCAGAATAAATTATTAATCGCTGCTCCAGACAGCCCAGATAACTCACCACAAAAGCATTCCAAATGTTATTTTTAGCACACAAATAGTACACCCTGTTTTAACTTACATCAGCTGTTTTCTTGATCAGATTTTTATCTGAAGATGGAAACAGCACACGTTGCCTTCAGCCCCTTCAGCTGCTGCACTGGGACAGCCTGAAAGGAGGGAGAGACCAGTGCCTGTGCTGGGACCCCCCCAGCTGCTGTTCCAGTGCCTGTGCTGGGACCCCCCCAGATGCTGTTCCAGTGCCTGTGCTGGGACCCCCCCAGATGCTGTTCCAGTGCCTGTGCTGGGACCCCTCCAGCTGCTGTTCCAGTGCCTGTGCTGGGACCCCCCCAGCTGCTGTTCCAGTCACTCTGGGCAGGACACTCTGAGAACTTTCCCTGTGCTGCCTGTGTCTGCATGACCTGAGTGAATGTGATGTACAATTCCATCCATCCATGGCTCCCTGGATGTGCCTGCAGCTGGATTTTCATTGCCACTGGATTGTCATGGCCATCACGGTTTGGCTCGTGTTTTTATCAAAAAAAAAAGCCCTGGATTTGTAAACAAGGTTTATTTTCAGAAGCTCCATTTACCTTCTGTTATCACATAAATTCTGTATCAATAAAGTGCCACCATCATTTTTCTTTCTTGCTGCTCAGCAAGACTCCCATTCAATGCCACAATATATAAAATGTAGATTGCTGGCAGTGAGCATTAATTCTGCCTGTTCATTTATTCAGGAATCCTGCAGCAGGCTCCTGAAACATTGCTTACAGCAGGACTGTAAACTAAAAGGCACTGGAATAATAAAGATAAGGCTGTCCCATTTAGAAAGGGAAATTTCTCCATTCTTGGGTAAACAGAGAGCTCTCATAAATCCAGCAATGCCTTTTAGTGCTGTCACTGCGACTTGAGTCTACAGGGCCCATTGTGTTCCCTCAGAAACTTATTTAAAATATTTACTGGAGAAGGATGAATACATTTAACTCTTCTCAACAAAATATTTTGTTGAAGTATTTTGCTTTTCATGGAGTTCCCTTTAGTATCTGTACAAACACATGGCTTAAAAGAATCGTGTTCTCTGTGGGATTTGTACTCTAAAACTATGGAATTTATAGGAATCACTTTATTTCAATCAAAATTTGCAACATCCAACTCCTGTTCTAATGACACCACATTTTGCCCTTGGTGAGCCCGAAAATGGGCACCAGTCCAGGCAAAAAAAATCCAGGAAAAATATAAAAAAGTGCTGGTTGTGCTCCATCTTTTTGATCTGAATATCCAAAAAAATTCACACAAGTTCACAGAAAAGTTTCAGTGACATTCCCTGAATGCACAGGACTGATCTCTGAAAATCTGTGTTATCTAAAACATTTTACTGATCACTGTAATGTTTTTGCTCAACCTACAATGAACACTTCTATAAATGAATTCTTTTAAACCAGGTACCTCCTACTCAAGCTGCTCCTTTTGCTAAAAAAAAACATTAAATTAATCTTAAAGCATGTGTGTAACTTGGCCTGGTCATCTTTTTAATTACACAAAAATAAAAAACACACTCGTGTGTTTGTGCAAAAAAATTTTGTGTTAAAAGAACTTTCAACTTCAATAACACAAGCCACATTTAGCAGAGCTAAATAAAGGCATTTAAAAGTCAATGGCAACTCAGGTTGTTTTAAAGCATAAACTGCTGCTTTCAAAGTGAATTAAAATAGGGGATTAAAAGGAATTTCTGTAATTATGTATTTATAATTATTTTATATTAACAAGTCTGAAAATCCCAGCAGTTAGTTGGGGTATAACATGTCAGGGTTGTCATGAGGAAATGTCCCACCAGGACATGAGGACACTCAGGAGATTGTGGGCAACCACCAAGCACTGGGCAGATGGAATCAATTTTAGGACAGTGGTACAAACTTAATTACTCTCTCTCACAGAGTAAGTGCTGGGCCCATCTTGGCACACCCCAAACCTGCCTTGATCATCACAACTTGGCCACAGCTCTTCAAGGAGTTCAAAAGAGCTCAAAAAGCAAGAAACTGAGGTGGGTTTTGGGAAAGCACCTGCTGTTGGATTTAATCTTTTCTTTCCAAAGGGAACAAGAAGGACATCACACAAACATGATCTCTGGTTTCAGTGGGAGCAATGGGTTTTCCCTGGAGAATCCAAGGCCATTTCTGACTGGATTCTGCACCACTGTCAGAAACTGCACCTCCAACTCCTCCATGGTCCCACCTCAAGAAAACCCAACTCTCTGCCATTGAAGGTTATTTTTTAAAGATTACATTTCTTTCAATCAGTGACTTTCCAGAAGGTGTTTGGGCTGTGAGAAGGCCCAGAGCTAAGAGAATGTTATTCTGTTTTTAGGAAGGGATTTCAGAGAAGGCAGGAGCTCAAACCAGGAAGGCCAAGGAGAGTAACAAAAACACTGATAACAATTGCCCTGTGCTCCTGACCTGCCCTGGACTCCAGGCAGCCACAACCACACCAGCCCTGGGTGTTACCACCAGGGACTGACACTGGAACTCAGGTACCAGCAATTTCTACATATTTTACTGATCTCTCTCAAAAAAAAAAAGTATCTTGTAGATGGTGGAACTTGGGTGGCATTGGAAAATAAATGTTCAGTCCTGGTGCTGTGACATTATGCACAGTTCTGTTCTTCATCTCAAAGAAGTGAAAACCACAATGACAAACTGCAAACCTCATTTTAGAGAAGGGACACCCCACTGGACATGAGGGGAACAGGTAAGACACCAACATGATCACACTGCTTCCAGTTCCCACTTGAATAATAAATAAAAGAGATGAAAGACTGCTACCTGTCTTGGACTGGTCTCAAAACTGGACTTGATAAAGTTCTGTCTACTCAAGACACTCTTGCAATGAGAATGGTTGGTCCTAGGAGTTAAACCAAATGGACCAGTGGGTTCAGGCAGGAATCCAGACTTCTGTAAGTAATAAAAACCACTTGTGGACTCATGACCACATCTCACCTTCTGATTTACTGTAACCTCTATCATGACTTAAGTTGCTCAGTGAAACTCCAGCCCTTTCCCCCTGCTACTGCAACAACTCCATGAGAATCCACACCTCAACAACAAGCATTATTTAATCCTGGCTGTTCCTCCTCCTTCCAGACCCAATAAACAGAGGGGAGGCAGCCAAGGACCCTCCAGAACCCAGAGTGTCCCATGTACCTCTGAGCCACAAATATCCCCAGGGCTCCAGCAGCACCAGCCCATCCCCACAAGCTGCCTTTCACCCTCCTCCTGATGGGATTCCCCAAGCCCAGAGCTGCTGCTGGGCCCTCACCCAGGGCAGTCCCACACCAGGATGCTGGGCTGCCATTGTCCCTGGGAGCTGCCTCCTTTCCCCCTCCTTTGTGAGCCCCATCCAGCCCTGCTGCATTCACAGCTCACCAACACTCACATGCAGCAAGGTCACAATTTTTATTTTTTTTTTTCACGTTCTTTGATTAATGCTGAGAGCTGCAGCATGTTTAGACAGGGTCATGACCCCAGGCATCCATTTAATCAAATTTCTCTGCTGCCTGTCCCAGTGGAGCCATCGCAACAAGAAACTCTCTCAATGAAAAAAAATAAAAAAAAAAGGAAAAGAAAAAAGAAAAGGGGGGAAAAAAATGCACACTTCACATCTCACATTGTTTACATGCTGTTAAGTAATTATTTCACTCTTCGACCCCCACTGGCCATCAACAGACAAGTCACCTCCTTGGAGATCCTGAAAAGCTTATTCAGCTGGATATAATTCATTTTGTCTCTTGCCTTCATTGTGAAGCTAACTGCTTAGCTTAAAGACTTCTTTGTGAATACTTAAGTACATGGTGTCCATGCTAATGATCTCACTAATTATAAGCGTATTTATCATATACAAAGTGTTCTCAGCTCTTCTCTCCCAAAGCCATCCCACTCCAGCTCCACCAGTTTCTCACCAGGAATTCACCCAGAGCCTCCCATGAAATCCTGTCAGTGCCTGAGTGACCCAGCAAGTTGCTCAGGAGTTTCAATAACACTCTGATCTTTTATGCAGCTCTTCTCCAGGGCAAAGAGCAGCAATGAGCCAGGCAGGTAATAAAGAATTAGAGTTTGCCTTTATCTAACAGCTCCATCAGTCAGAGCAACAGAGCTGGATAAAATGGTCACCTCCTCACCTGCCTCTTCTTAATTGCCACCCCAGGATGCAAAAAGTAGGGGTAAGGAAAGTTTCTTTCTAATTGCAGTTCAGGAATTAAAGGTGAATGACTTGAAAGCCAAGTAAAAGTATACAATATCCTCATCTTGGAACTCAGACCTGACTGGAAAAGCACTGCAACTGCAAAAATGAGTCTGGGGGGGGGAAAGGGGGAGCAGTGTTGATTTGGGGGAACAAAAGGGTTTATTTGACGTTCTGGCTTCCTCCTTCCAGAAAACAAACTATTCACAGCAACAGGTAAAGCTCTGACATGACCTGCAGGACATCCTGAAGGGTTCTACAAGGACCAGACCCCCCACACCATCACCACAACTTGGCTGCTAAATAAAGGACTGCCTGGATCCAACAGGGCAGGAGAAAGGGACACAGAACAAAGGCAGAAAGGGAAACAAGAAGGGGATCCTGGAAGATCAGATGGAGAGGAATGTAAGAGACAAGGATAAAATAAGTCACAAGTAAACCAATGGATAATAATAACAACTGGAATTCTACCTCAGCTGAAGCTTTGTGCACACAACACATGACAGAAATGACCAGTTTCTGACAGAAAGAACCAATTTCTCAGCTACAATGGAACAGAATTCTCATCTCTGCAGATATAAATATGAGCCATGGAACATCATCTCCTCTCTGTGTTTCTAGATACACATTCCTGAGCCAGGTTCATTTCTTCACCATACAAATAACATTTAAAGCAAATGTCAAAGGTATTAACTGAAAGCAAATTCCACAATTAAACACAAAACACACTCCTCAAACGCTGTATTGTACAGAAAAAGTAACTGGGGGGGAAAGAAGTATCCCTGAATGTCTAGAGGTGCATGTAACCTCTGATTTCTTCACAGCTTACACAGAGCCACTCACTGAAATTTGGGTGAAGCTTTCTGTTCATCTGCCTTTGTCAGGCCCTCTTACAAAACTCAGCTCTCTTGCAATGCCCCTGCCAACTGCTCACTGGTTTCCTTGGGAGAGAGAGGGAAGAACTGCAGTAACTGGTCTGTGTGAAACCAGCAAAACTGCACCTTTCCAAAAATAAAAAACCAGTAAAGAAACTACCCACACTTTAAATGTAAGCAGATGTAAGCAATGGAACACCCCCCAGAACACACTCCTGGACCAGACTGCAAAGGTTCACAGTGAGTTCTGCCTGGGCTCCAGTGGGAGGGGAATTACTGAAATGGGAGGCTCAGGATGTCCCAGCTGAAGTTGCTTCCTGACATTCCACTGCCATGTGAAACCAGAACAGGGAATATGTAATTTCAGTGTTCCCAGCTGGGGATGGGTGTTTTGGCAGCCCAGGACACCCTGCAGTGTCAGGGGACTCTGGCACAACACATGGGCTCTCCCCACCTTCAGGCTCAACTGGAAATTCCAAATTCCCTGAAGAACAGAGCCAAGGAAGCCCCTCATCTCCCTGGATATTGGTGCAGGTTGGGATCAGCACCTGTCAGAGCAGGAACTGAGAGCATGGAAAACTTAGGATTACCTAGTCCAGTGTATTCAACAATTCAATCCAAGAGCAGCATCTAAAATACTGTATCTACTGACTGAAGTCCCTTCAGACACAAAGCAACCCCAGCAGATCCAACACACTCCAAAACTCTAATGACTTAAGAAATTACCTACAGTTAATTACACTTGAGGGTGAAATTCTTATTTTTTCATCTGTAAAGATTACAAAGAACTCATGCCTCCAAGTCTGCCTTCCAGCAGTCCCTTTAACTGCCCAGGCTCTCTCCAACTCCAGGAGCCCCTGCAAGCCTGGACTGCACAGGGAAAATTTAATATAGCACAAGATATGCAGATAAAATATGAATTCCAGCCATGTAACAAAACTGCCGTTGACAACATGTATATTATGCAATTATGACTGTCATTTTATTACTGTTATTAATTTATTAGTATAATTGCAATTTTTTTCAATGTCATAATGTGATAATAAAGGACTTGTCATTACTGTGTTAACCCTGGAACATCTCTGACCTCAGGGGAGGGAGCTGCAGCTTTCAGTCCAAAATGAGCTGTCAGTTACCACAACGAGATTTTGATGACTACATTATCTGGTAATTAAATGTCTCAACAAACTTCTCCTCTTGATTGACAGGTAGTTAAGACTATCTTTGACCACAGGGCAGTTTCTTTATTTTTCAAGAATAATTTTTCAGCAGCGAAGAAGAAAGACGAGAGTTTAAAAATTAAAGTGTTTTGAACTATATATTAATCTATATTTGGTACTCAGAAGCCACTGAAAGTTCCACCAAACTGCATTATCCTCTGCCCAAGCTACAGCATTTCACTGACAACTTTGATTGACTAAAGGATTTTTGCTTTTCTTTATCAGCATTTAGGTCTTTAAAGAAATAAAATGGTTTTATTTCACTTTTTCTCCCCCTTCCAGGCTCGTTTTTTATTTGTAAGACAATAACAATGCTCAGAATCAATGCTGACACAAGACCCCATCAGTAACAGTGTTCAAGGAGATATTCACAAGGTCCATTTCCAATGGTCTGGACCATCTAAGGACCCACAGGACTCAACAAACCCAGTTGATAACGAGTCTGAAAGAGCAGAGAACATCAAATATTATCTATTAGAACAGGCACCACCTCAAACATGACTTTTTGCCCCAGCAGATCCCCAGTGACACCAGTGCCAAAAATATCCCAAAGGGACACCAGGATGAGAAGTGGAACCTGGACTCCTCCCCAAGGGGAGGGTTTTGGGAAGGAGGGGAGGTGGAATCACCTTTCCCAGACAACCCTCCACAAAGGATGAACCTGAGAGTGGTCAGAAACACTGAAATGTGGGACAGAGCCATCCCACCTGGTGCTCCCCTGCCCTGGAGCTCAGAGGAAGCAAAGTGAGGACACTCCATGTGCCCAAATCCCTGTTTCCTCCCTTGGAATGGGATCCCAGCCTCAGCCACTCTTAAGTTTTTGAAGTTCAACATGAAAAAACAAGATGAACAACATCCTTTCCAAACACAGATTTGACAGCAATAATGCAATCCTCCCACGTCAAATCAAATGTCAATAAAACATAAAATCCTTGGAAATGCAGAAAACTGTATCAGTAGTGAAATGTGATGGTAATAAAATAAACCCAGGGCTTTCCACAGCAAGGAAAAGGTCACTCAGATTTCATACCTGGAGCATGTTTTCAACACAGCCTGTGGTGACTGAATCTCTTCCCCATTTGTGCCACCATTAACATCAAATTATTTAACGGGACAGGGCAGCAATTACTCACATTTAATTGTCACTTAAACTGTCAGGCCTGTGGTTTCATCTCTCAGGAAGAACCCAGTGAGCCACAAGCTGAGAGAACAACACACAGTCACAAGGAGAAGGTTGCATTTCTCTGATGCCCTCCCTGGTTTCACTGTTTCCCCATTTCCCCCATTTCTGCTGGATTTTCTGTTGAAATCCAGCTCTTCTCTTGTGCTCCCAATGCTCAGGGTTGTTCCATACATCCAGAAGTTCTCAGCTCCAAGAGTCTCACACCCAATTTGGGAAGCAGGGAGAAGCAGAAGGCTGAAAGCAAAGCAAACTTTAACATCGATTTTCACTAAATTCATGCCTTTTCCAAAGCCTGTTAATTTATTTGCTGATACCCAATTATTTTCACCTCCCTCCTTCTCACACTCCCATTGCAGCAACACATCCTCCTGCAGCCTGCTGGACCCCAGGAGCTGTGCTCACACACTGGGGGCATCTCATAAATTTCATAAATTTAATAAAGTTGGGACAAAGATCTGAAACTAAGAAAATGTTGCCCAATGTGTGACAGCCCTTTGTGGTTTTTATATTGTGTATTTAATTCCTCTGAACTCTTCAATAAATCCATTGTCATTATCTTGAAGTGTGTTACTTGTAAGTTTATACTTTTATTTGTATTTGTATTATAAATATCTGCTCTTGCAGAAATTAAATAGCTGTGCTGGCACAAAGAAAACTCCTCCTTATCAAATACTGCAGTTGCAATTGTTCTGCCATTAATTACTGGCTCTATGAAAATCACACATTACAAGGCTTAGTATCTTCCCTAAATTCAAAATTCTGGCCACAAGACTTGGTTGCATCAGTCTGTAATTAATAATATATTTACAGCCTTGATAAATATTTCAGCTTTTCCATTTTAGAGAGAAACAAGGAAGCTTGCTGTAAGAATGAACTGAAAAATAACTGAAAAATAACAATATTAAGTATTTTGTACGAGTGCTAAAGTATATATACACACAAATATGTGTATTCCTATATAAAAAAATAAAGCCATTTATTCTGGGGCAGCTCCAGGTCAATCTGAACCTCCTGACACAGGTTCTACCAAAAGTGCAGCAGATAACCTGTGTGGACAGTTCAGACTTGAGAAGCCATTTTAGAACAGATCTTCTGAAAGACAACTGTTTTGATTTCAATTTTATGTAATTTATAAATTTATACTTCACTGTATACATATTCTACAGATCAAACTGGAATTTAAAATCCTAAAACACCTCGGATTATGCACCTTCAGTGACAGTCCAGATGAAGGTTTTAGGAGTCCTTGATTTTGAAATGACATTTGAAAATAATATTAAATCAGAGGCCCCACTCTCTGGGATCCTGAGGGAACACCTGGAAAGCCCAGTTCTCCCTGTGCCCCTGGGACAGGTCTGGGGGCTCTGCCAGAGGATTGTGTCAGCCTGAGCAGCATTTCTCAGCAAGGAGATGCAGCATTGGTACAACATCCCTGGATGTTGTGTATCCCCCTGAACACAACAGGAATTCCCAGTATTCCAGCCTGGAACACTGAAGCAGGTGCTGTCAGTGCCCTCCCAGGGACTGACACCCATCAGCTCAGTGAGAACCATTCCCCCACATCAGCCTCTCAGTGCACCCTGCCTGCAAGGGGCAGGGTTTCCACGCCAAAAGGGTGGGGAATTGTGCTCCCCACTGCACCCAGTCCAGGCTCTGGGGTTTGTACCCCATCCCAGAGCTCTGGGAACAGCCCTTCCTCCTGCATCAGTCAACAGGCACAACCCCCCGAGCTGCCTGTGTGTTCCCTTCATTCATTCATCAGTGATTTAACCTATAGACATCTGAAGGTTGGAGAGCACCTCAGAGGGGCTGTTGACCTTCAGCAAAAGGAAGAATGGAAGCTGCAGCCTTAGTCAATATATATTTATCTTTCTGTTGGGACTATTACAACTGTTGGAGTACTGCTGACCTTGAAACTTCTGCACACCAGGCAGGAGAATAATGATCCCTGAAGGAAGAGTATAAAAATACCTAAATAGGATATCTAAATCCAAAATGCACATCAAGATAAAGGGAAGTGTTTCAAAATGTGAAGTCTCTTAAGGAGAGGTAAGATTAGTGAGACTCCTATTAATTATAATTTGAATAACATTGCTACAAACCATAATTACATATTTCTAAATATTTTAATGATAGGATATAATTTATGTCAAAGACCTTGTTTGTTTCATTGTGAAATCTCTGCCTATTTGTAATTAATTTACTGTCTGACTGACAGCCTTGTAAATTTAAATCCTCCACATCTCCAACTTGCTCTGCACTGCAAGAGCACAAAGTGTGTGTCCTGCTCCCTGTGCCTCTGTAACTTTGCTGCAGACAGAAAATCACAGGAATTAAAATGCTTGGTTTCATGCAATGTCCCAGTTCCTTGTGCCCTCACATCCCAGGCAGAATTCTCTCTCAAATTTGAGATTCAACCAGCAGCCAGGACCAACTGCACCCATAAAAACTGTTATGGTACCACAGGCACTGATAAAATGAACCCTCCCAGGGGCCTCTCCTTTTTTAATACCTGACAGGGACAGTTGCAAAGCCTTTCCAAATAAAACCCAGCCTTGGGAGGCCACTTCTTCGAAGAGAAAATTAAAACTATTTATGGAAATAGCTGAAACAAAGGAAAGAACCATGAGGAGGAAGCTGCCACAAGGATGAGGACCCAGTTTTGGGCACAGAACATACTCAGTGTCATGTCCATTCTTTAAACAACCACAGCCCATTAGTAAAATTATATGGAAAAAAATCACTCACAAACTACTGGAAGAAAACCATCTCAGCTGCACTAACATGGGGTAACCTGGTGCCTGAGCCAGGGACCAAACACACAAAATAAATATGTGTGCATTTCCCAAAGCACTGTCCAACCTCACAGAGACATAACTGTCTAGAATTTTCTGTATTCTAAAAGCCTGAACCAACCATTATTCTTCCCATCTGACCTGATAAGTTCTTGTTGAAGAGGGAGAAGGAAACTCAAGCTCCAACTCCTTCTCTAGTTTGGAATTTGGAGTCACCTGCAGCTGCCAGGCTGCAAAGTGGGTCAGAAAGCATCATAAAGCAGCAGAAATCTTTCTGCAGCTATGGCCAACTTGTGAAAAACATTCCTGGTGGAGTCAAAGCCTCCAGCACAAGCACTAACTGAGACTCACCCACCAAAATCCCCTGAATACTGAGATGGACACAGACACCACCACAGAGCACCCAGCAGCACCTCACTAAAGCTTTCCTGTTCAGTGCATTTTATCTGAACTCAGCAGAGCCAGTACCACTCTATTTTGCCTGGTCTTACCCCAGGTGCTGCTGTGTCTCAGAATTATTTATGTATTTCCCATTGGAATACAAGAGTCCATGAAACTCCAATCCCTCAAGCAAGTACTGCTTGTCCTACTGCAGCCAATAAAAGGTACCTTGAAAGTGGGAAAAAAAGGTAAAACTTGCACCTATTCAGAGCAGTTCAGTGTGGCACACAGGGTTTTATTTCATCCATATACTGCATAATAAAGTTTACTGTTATATTAACTCTCCTCCATGACATCCACTAGATTAAGGCTGCAGTAGAAATGGGGTTTTTTAAAAGGAACTAGCTGGGTTTGGCAAAAATGAGGCTCAGTTGGGGATGCAAGAAGTGGTTCAGTATCAAAGCTGTTCAGAGCATTAGTCACTCATGTCTGAGGGTTGCTTGGCACAATGAAACCAGAGGGGTTTGGACACCTTCTGCCCAACAGCATCAACATAAACTGTGCCCCCAGGAGATCCCAGAGCCCTGAAATCCAGAGAGAGGTCCATGGAGTGCCTGGGGAGAGCCCCTTTGGGCCTGAGTTCCTGCCAGGCTCAGCAGGATGCCAAGGAGATGAGCAGAGCTGCAGCTCAGGGACACCAGATGTGACAGACTCTGTCCAGCTCCTTCCAACCCACACAGAGAGGGGCCTGTCCCAGCCCAGCTCTGGGTCACAGGGAACACAACACACACCACACAACTCAGGACAAATGGAAAGAATTCCTCAATATCCACCTCCAAAGTGCTGCTTAAGCCAGGATGTAACTATTGTTTTTCCCAGTGTGTTCTAATTATCACACATTTCATACATAATTTAAATGAGAAGGTGAAAATTAAGGAAGGTCCCTTAAATGTGAGCAAGCACCTCCTTCCACTGAGCCTGCAGAACATCCCAGTTCTGCCCTGTGCTTCATTTTAGCTTGGGTAGCAGAGGGAGATAATAAAGTTTAATGGATACTATTACTTAGTTGCTCAAAATTCAAGGTCACTGGGACATCAGGGGCCAAGAAAAAAACCTGCTGATTGAAAAAAAAAAACGAGTGCATAAACAATTTATTGTAATTGCATTTCTTTTATTACATATTATATTAGAACTTGGTGCAAAATGTTGACTCAGAAGAGCTAAACATAGCTAAAAGCTTCCTTATATTCAGCATAAGGTATTTTAATCCTATCCACAGAATGCCTCTAACCTTGCTAATTTGATGTTATTCCCTCTATAATTTATGCCAGAGGTACAGGGAGCTGGCATGGGGGGACAGGAGTTACACTGCTTTAATTTCTCAAGGATAACAATTAAAGCTGTGCCAACCTATAAACTGGGTTATACTACATTTATGAACAGAAAAAAAGGTGAAGATGAAGATTAATCACCACACACAGGCCTGTCAAAGCCCTCCAACTCCACAACATGAATTTATTATGCAAAAATGGCTCCAACACGTGAAATTTACTGGCTTAGACACAAAATGTCCCTTAGTCAGCAAGACTTTGTCAAAGACATCCCTTTAACCAAACAGGGGAGCAGCACAGGGCCTGAGGCAGCACATCTTGGGCACGATGGAAAATAAACCAGGAACTCCCTTCAGTGCAGGACCAACCTCAAGGACCAGCCCTCCCACCTTCTCCTCCAGCTCTACAGCAAAGAACCTGAAGCTTCCCCAGCTCCTTCTGCCTCCTGAAAATGTAATTTTCCTGCTCAGAAGAGGCAGCAACCACGTAGTTTGGAGTTAGAAAATTTTTTTACCAAGCAGTGTTACCAACTTGCTTTGGTTTTCTGTCCCTGTTTTTTGGCTTTGTTTTTGAATTTTTTCCTTCATTCAACCGAAAAAAAAAATCTGCAACATCTAAAAAACATGAAAGTTTTTACCTCGTGCTTAAATTAATACAAATACAGGAGCAATGGGTAAATCTGCTCTCAAAACAGCAGCTTTCACTTCTTTCCTCCACCTGGTGTTCAACCTAAAAACACACCACTGAGAAAGAAGAGCAAGAGAAGAAGCTGTGGGGATGTGAAAAGCACAGCTCCACACCCCTGAACTTCCAGAGAGCTCAACCCTGTGACACCTCCTTCAGAAATGGGAGCAGCAGCTTGGGAGCTCCCAGGAGAGAGTTTCCCCCAGTCGTTCTGAGCTTCTGACACAGGATCTGAGCAGAGCCCTTGGATCCTGCTGGAGGATCAAATGGTTTTCAGCATCACAAAGTGCCTGGACCTGCTCCCAGCTCTGGAATGGGCTCTGCTCCCAAGCTGGACTTGATAATCCTGAAGAAGTCTTTTCCAACCTTAATAATTCCATGTCTACACAAAGAAGCTCTCAAGGAGAAGTGCCAAGCTGCACTTGCTGCCCTGACAGCCTGTTGCTGACATTACAGACAATCACTTCACAGGTATCACTGCTTTATCCTGCCTGAACTGGGCTCTGCAAGTCCCAGGCCCAGCCCACTGAGCCTCCTGGTTTGTGAACACACACACAAAAAACACAACTCCTCAATCCTACAGCCTTTGTAAGACTGTTCTCCTCCATTTTCTAACCTGGAACTGATACAGAGCTCACAACACATTCATTTACTTTATTCCTGACAATCCAATTCTTCATACACTGCAAAATCAGACAATTTTGCAATATGCTTTCCCCTGGCATTGTTTTAGAAGCTATTTCACACAAGTGAGATAAGGCCCCATTTAGAAACACTGGCTCTTTAGGTGTTAAACACAAGTAGTAAATCCACTTTGTCAAATTGCCCCATTTATAATATTTAATCTTCCTTCTGTAATCAGGAGAGCTGAAGTACACATTCAGAGTTGCTTTCCTTTGACACAGTTCTCTTATTACTGTCTCTTTTCCTCACATAATGTCCCACAGCAGCTGTGCCATTATGATGATGCTTTCTCTTCCCTCTCTCTTTTTTTTTTTAAACAGCCTCTCTAGCACAAATAATTAAAACATGTATTTACCTTCCATCACTTGGCTGAGACTGAGTGCACATTTTGGGGGAAGGGGGGCAGTTGTTTGTTTCTTTTTATTTTAGTTCTGAGCAGTGACATATTGATGTTTGGGATAATAAATCATCCCAATTTGTTCATCCCTGCCAACAATGGTTTTAATCTTCATTTACGACTTGCAAAGTCCGTTTTGTTGGAAGCCTTTGATAAAATACTCAATTACCATTTTTTTTTTTGCACTGCAGTTCAACTGCTGTGCTGATAAAGGCTCGAGCTCAGAAGATAAACTGCAAATAATTCCTGAAGAACAAATGTCAGAGGCAGTTTACAATGAATGGGATTTTTTTTTTGAGCAGATTATTCTCCCACCAAAGTGACAGGGCAGCTCAATATTTATTTGGTTGAGAATGTCATTTAAATATTGTTTGACACCTGCTCCCTGCAGTCACTCAGCACTTCCAAGGGGTTTAGAAGGGAAGGTTCCAGCTCTGCTGCATCTCCTGACACATCTCAGGGACTCTGGAGCAGAAAAGCAGCTTCAATACACTCTGAGCAACTCCAGGTAAATAGAAATATCCCCACAACGTGTGTGCTGCACACACCTCAGTGCTCAGGGACCCCCCAACACACAACAAATGTGGGACAAAACGGGGATCCAACAAAGAGACTGAAGTTTTCAACTTGTCCTCATCAAGCTCCTGTGACATTTAAATCAAAAAACCCTGATTTCAGATTAGTTTTCTTCCTTTCCTGTCCAGGAAAGGAGGTGTTCTGAGGAGTCTGTGGGATGTTCCCCAAAGGATCTGCTCTATTGGTTGTGGTCAGCTCCAGAATTCCACACACACAGCACAGCAGCAAAATCACAGAGAGATTTTAATTCAATACTCTTTGAAGTTTACCAAGTCCATTTAAAGGTCATAATCTGCTAAACTGTGTCTGCACTTCAGAGACCTTCACACCACTGGCAACAAGGAAAATCAGACTAAATCAGAAATATGTTTTAAGTTCATCAGTCCCATCAGTGCCTGAGCTTTACTCACAAACCTGACTATATTTACAAGCTTTCTAACAATTTACACATCCATATATTTGTGATGGGCAAGTATCAAACCAGAGGATGCATTTTCTGAAGTTCCCATCTCACTCTTCAATAAAGCGAAACTAAAAATTGCACACAAAAAAACAGGAAATATTTTTACAGATATAATAATACTCATTATTCTCCCTTTTAAAACAGCAGTAAATGAAGAGAGCTATGGCAAATGATCTGATCAGAGGAGTGGGTATCTAGACCTGAGGAATACAACAGTCAGCACCCACTTCAAGTTAAGCACACTTGGGAAAAAGAAAATCAGTAGACATGGAATATCAACCCCAGAATGAGAAGGGAGTGAGTGATGTTCAGCTTCCCAGGGCTGCCAGAAGTGGGCCCAGAGTGCTCCCCAAGGATAACCCTCACTCCAGTCCCTGGGTGGGTGTGTAGTGCCTGTGCACACACGTCCATCTGTAAATACCTGCTCTCCAAACCCAGCCCTGCTCTTCACTGAGATTAATGAGCACTTGGCTTCCCAAATCTCTCTCCTTGCTCCTCTCTTGCTGCTGCAGCTCAGCCCAGCCATCATTTACTCCTCCAGCAGTGGAGAGATCCTGCTCGTCATGCCTGGAACAAGCACAGCTCGGAGATTAAACACAATCCATACCCACATAAATCATTGAATAAATGAATCATGAAATTAATATGTAAATTGTGTGTTTAACCTCTATTTATACAGCACTGTCTGTCACCATGTAGTAAATCTAAAACTAATTGCAAATTCACAACTCTGCAAAAAGAACACCATGGTAAAAGCTTGACATATTTATTAACTAAATGTTGAACTACATTGAGTAAGTAATTAACAGTCATGCCAGAACAGGGAGAGGAAATTATATTTAAGCACAGATGTCACCTGTATGAAATGGCTAAAACTATTTTAGATTAGATTTTGATATTAATCAAAGAATACTCCTATTTAATTTCTGACAGACGAATCTGTTTCCATTTATTCATGATTCCATTAAACACCCCGTTTTTAAACCTGAGTGTCATGTCCATTCTCTCTCTGATATGCTCCTCTTAATACATCTTTTAGGAGAAAACGTGAACAAGAAAGTGGGAAGGTTAAATGGTAATAAAATCCTCCTGCAGCCTCGACAAAACCCCCTCACTAAACCAGAAAAATAACTTTTTATGAGGTTAAATCCCCTGATTTATTTCTTTGATACATAAGGAACTGCACATAAGCCGTATCCAATTTCACTCCACGTATTTCCAGTGCTTCCCAGTGAACAAAAGGCACCTCCAGTTGGGTGAGTGTGGAAATTCCCCACCTGCATCACCAACACAGAGACCCTTCCCAAGTCTGTTCTGGAATTACCAGGCATTTAAGGCACAGAACAGAATAAATAAGAACAGAAGCTGTTTGAAAGCATCTGTGCAAAGTTGTTGTGTTGCTCCTCAGGAGCTGCCACACACACCTCCCTGTGAAATTCAGGACATTAACCCTTTTCTCTTTAACTCCTCAGCTGTTGATTCCATAAGTATCCACAAAAACCAGAAGGAATTGTATTTGTCCCTGGAATCAGACCAGCCATGTGTCCTCTGCCCCTCCAGCAGGGACACAATTCCCAGCAGGATGAGAACACAGGGCAGGTTCAGCACTGAGCAAAAAGGAACCCTTGCTGAATATTAGAAGAGCAAAGCAAAATGGATTCTGTAACAAAAACGTACTTTAAAACACAGCACCTGGCCCACTGGGCAAACCTGTGGATGTAAATTTGAGAAATACCCCAACTAAATTCCAGAGGATTCAAATGCCAAATGCACTGCTGGGGAAGCAAAAGGTCCAATTCCAGGGCAGGGAAAGGGTGAGACCCTAAAACAGCCCAGAGAATGAGAGAACTCACAGAGAATTCTATGCCCTCCTGTTCCCAGGATTTTAGTAAAGATGAACTCAGATAAGCAGCTCAGTTTTACTTTATGTGGAATTTATAGACTTAAGGTGTCCCCTCCTGGCAAATCCATCCTGCACAGACACTCCTCACCCTGTGCCTGATGAAGCCACACAAGAATCAGGATCCCCATCTCACCCCCTGCACATCAGAGACACCTCACAAAGAGGTGAGGAGACTCCAAGGTCAGCACAGGAATCATTTCCAGGGCCAGCAACGAGCCTTCAGCCCCTCAGCTCCCAGTTCTGGCAAGCAGACCACACTGCCTTTACCTGTATTACAGCAAACACTGCCTGTGCCATCAATCTCACACCCAGAGCACCCTAAATCACTCCAGGATTATGACACTTTTATGGCAGGACAACACTTCATTACTGACCTGAAAACTTTGGGGGGAAAAGCAGCATTCTCTTAAAGGGTTTTTTTTTACTTCAGACAAAAAGTGCACAAGTCACTGCAACACTCATTACAAAAAGCAGGAGCAACATATTTCAGTGCAGTCACTCCTTGAAAACGTGAAAAAAGGAGAGAGAGGTTCCTCTCTTCATGGGGCTGATCCTCTCCCATCAGGTGTTTGAACCATATGCACTGTCAAATAACTAAATCTGGGCAATTAAAGCAAGAATAATTGAGATATTCTAATGAAGCTCTCCAAAAGCCATCTGGCCATGGCTCTGGGCTCCCTGCTCCTGCAGGGCTTGGACAGGGATGACCTCCAGGGCTCTTCTACACCATCACCATCCCCTACACTTCAATTCACCTGCTGGGTGCCTTTGAGGAACCTTTTTAAGCTCATTCTACCTAAATTACAAGTGCTTGGATCCCTTTAGAATGAGGCCTGTTAATTTTTGGGATGATCTGAACAAAGTTGTCCTTTATTTCAGAACCACCTGAGTGCTGCTCCCTCCCTTGTGCAGGTAGAAATGAGAAGGCAAGAGAAACACAGTGCCAATACTCTGATGTTCATCAGGCTTAGCCTGCTCTCCTCAACAGAAAAAAGAGAGAAAAATATCCCTCCATCCCACAAAGGTCCCTCCAGACTGGGAGGTTTGGTTTGTGAGAGTGCAACACTAACACAACCCAACACCCCACTGGGCACAGAAAGGTTTAAATGATTATTCTAAATATTTTAAATCAGATTATGCAAACAAAAAGGCAAAGTACAATGTAAAAACAAACATGCAGAACAATAAATGCAAACAAGAGAACGCCAAGGGGAGAATGAATGAGATGGGGTAGGAGATTCTGAGATGTGAGGGGAGGCAAACACAGACACAGAGACTGAACCAGACAGGGCAGGGGAGGCAGAAACACTTTTTAAAAAATGGGGATGGATTCTGAAAACATTTAACAAGATGGATAAAGCATTTTAATGAAGAGCCCTCCTGGAGGAGCAGAGTGTTCTGACTGCAGCCCAACACCAAAGGGGGCAGAGCACACAGGGCCAAACCCAATGCAGGTAACAGGACTGTCCAGGGAAGAGAAGGAGCTCCCTGCAAACAGCAGCACTGCTGCCTCTGTCCTGCAACAGCTCCAACCACCTCAGTTCTAAAGGAACTGCAGCTCTCACCTGCCCACACCACTCCTTCCCCTGGTCTCTTCTTTTAGTCTCTTTTAATCAACCACATTGTTTTGTCTGCCCCAGTGTCTCATCTCAAATGAATTATTGGCCTGATAATTTACTAATTTACATCCCATTTCAATTACTCACATCCTTCAAGTCACCAAATTGTCATCTTTATTCTTCTATAAATTGACAATATCTTCTCACATTTGTCATCAGCAAACTGCATTACCACACATCCCCTCTGTGCCAGGATGATCACTGAAAATATTAAATAAGATCAGACACAAAAAGATCCTTGAAAACTCCATCAGTGCCCTTCCTTAAGTCTGATAACTTCAAATAACATTTTCTTTAAGCCCATTTCCATCATCTCTCCAGAATTTCCTACACCACATGCTCTACAGAAGTGCAGGGAGCAGGGGCAGCCTTTCCTATGTCCAGAAAAATCAGCAATCTTATCAAACAGTCCTCCAGCCAGCCCATGGAAAACAACATGACACTGCCTTTAACTATCCACTTTTCTGCCTGGTTTGAATTATATTTAATAAAAAAATTTGTTTCATGTTCCCCTTTGCAAATTAGAGAAATAATTACCTCTAAATTTTCTGTATTTCCTACTGTGAAATCTATACTGATGTCTGATAAGTTTAATCACAGCTCATATAAATTTGCCAAGATAAATAAATTTATGTTTGCACATCTGTCCTTACTGAGGAATGAGAAGGATCCAAAGTACTTCCTGACTGGGGCAACCAAAACCTGCAGCAGGTTTGCCCCCCCTAAGAAAAACACAACCTTGAGCAGCATTTGCAGGGCTCCCAAAGCATTTTGCACAAAGCCAGAAGGACTCAGAGCAAACCCAAACCAAGAGAGGCTCAAACTGAGCTGTGCACAGATGCAGAGCTGGCAGCAAGGGCAGGGGAGGAGTGTGTTTGCATCACTCCCACAGGCAGTGCCAGGGGCTGAGCCCCAAATTTCTCACACATCCAAGCAGACAATCATGTCCCAGGCAGCCTCAGGCTGTAGGTTTTTTACTCCTCTTGGGTCCTCTTTGGAGATTAAACCCCAGAGAGGAGATGCCACAGAGCAGCTCCTTCCTGCCCTGCACAGGGCTGTTCCTCACATCACTAATGCCTCCCATCCCACCTGCACAGCACATTTATTTAAAAAGATCACTTTGCCCTCTCTGGGTTTGCATTTCTGTTCCTCTCCCTGCCCACATTTGACCCTGGGCAGGGAAAAGCTCTGCTCAGATTTGTACCAGTGACAGAACAACCCCTCCAGCAGACACCCCCCCATCACTGGTGCCCCCTGTGCCTGGACCTGTCACCCCAACCAGCCCCACACACACCTGTCACCTTTATCTCCTCTTGAACAGCAGCTTCACCTCTTGTATTTATTTTATTTTTAACAGAACAGCCCATTTTCGACTGTGACTTTATGCTGGAGTTATTTGAGCTGCTGTGAAAGGGGATAATGGGCAGAGATGAATCTTCCTTCCAGTGTGCTGACAAACACACTGGGAGGGAACTGGTGCAGTTAATAATGTAAACTGGATGTGTGTAAGCACAGCTGCTCTGGGAACATCTTTTCACTGCCACTAATTTCTACTTTGCCTTTATTTTGTGTTTTGGTTCATGATTTTGATTAGCCCCTAGAATGAGCTCCATTAATTGCTCTCTGCTAAACTGCTTAAAAGCAAAAAAAAAACCCAACCCAAAAAAACTGAAAGCATGCAAACTTCTTCACTTCAGTTGATTTTTACTATTTCATTAGATTCAAAAATCCACAGCCAATCCTAAAGGGTGCCAGTTCCCTTCAGGGCTCTGAAGGAACAGGAAAAAGGAGGGGAAATCCCAAATCCTCCACAGCATTTGCCATTTCCAAGCCTGTATCACACTGGCTTCCTGCAGTGATTTAAGTTTACTTTTTGCATCTTCATCCAAGGTTCTATGTACAAAACACACATTAGTACCACTATTAAATGGCTACTCCTCTCATTTCCTGCCCTCCCAGCACTCCCTAAATTCATTATGTATTTACTTATCAAAAAGGCAAACAGTGCAAGGAAGGAAAAAACAGCAGCAGAGAGTGGGAGATGCCTTTGAGAGTCACACACTAATACACAGCCTTGTGCATTCCTGAACAGATACTCTACAGATTTACCTCTTCTGACAGAACTCCTTTAAAACTCTATTTTCTAGAGCTATTTTATTTTAAATTTACATCTCAAACTGTTACAAAAGGCTTCCAGAATTCTTTGCATTTTATCCAAAACACAGTAATTAAAAAAGAAGACATAACAAGCTCTTTTTTTGGATGAAATCAAATAATAAAACTTCTGAAAGGCACTTAGAGAAGCACAGGAACCCACCTGAGAAACACTCAGCAACTGCGAAATTCCTGTCACCATCGTGGCAAACTCCCATTGTGTGGACAGGACAGAACTGGTGAACCTGCCCTCTGTCAAAACTCCTCAGCAAAAGAAGCAAGTTCACCCCCTGATTTACAGAAAGGCTGCTCTTTACATCATCTCTGAAGTAAAATCACAGTCCTCAAACTCTCACTGTGACACTGATGATCAGAGTCACATCTCAGCTGTTAATGCTCCATCTGCCTTTAAAAGCAAATGTAATAACCCAGAAAGATCAATATTTTAAGTTTCTGTGTTAAATGACACACATCTGCATTATTACAGAATTTCACCAGTGCCAGTAACCACAGGCCAAAAACCTTAATCCAAGCAGGGTCAGAGGTGTCTGTACTTGGGGAGAAAGTGTTGTGGCAAACAGAATCCTGCAGAATCCAACACCAAACCAGCTGAGGAGCCTGGACAGTGTTCTGGCAGTGGGAACAGCCCAGAGTGTCACCTCAAAGCTGTGGGACAGTGACACTGGGAGCAGCAGCCAGAGCTGCTTCTCAACAAAGCACAATTGTACAGAGACCCAAAGTGTAAGGAGAAGAAAGAGGAAGAGGTGGAGACCTTCATTCATGCACTACTTGCCTTTTCCCCCCCAAAAGCCTTTTATTTATTTGAGATGAAAGTGCCAGTTGTACAGTCTGGTTCCACTGACTGGGGTGGCACAGCCACTCCAGGGGCTTCCTCAATCTGCACAAACCTTTTATCCACTTGAATTTCTTCCTGTAAAAGCACATGAACTGGCTCCAGCCTCCCACCACGAGCTGCTCAGAGCACCAGCAATAACTGGAAGACAAAGATCTGGTGCAATGGGTCAAACATCCCTCAGCTCTGAAGAACCAGGCTGGAAACCCACAAAATCCAACTCATGAGCTGCTCTTCTCCTTCTCAGTGCCTCAGCATTTGTCACAGCTTCCCAAAGTCACAGTTAAGCCTCATAAACACACACTCTACTACTGCATTTCTCTCTCTCAACAGGGTTTGCCTGTGCTGGGGGAAAAGGGCTTTTTTCTACAGAAAAGTCAAATCTTTTTTAAAGCAACAGGGAAAAAAAGGACACATTTTAATATAACAATCTATTTTGCAGCCAACTCAACTAACTTGTGCAAGAAAAAAAACATTTAGTCAGTATTAAAAAGCAGAAAGCACCTTACATTTTGATTAATTTGATACTCCTGTATTATGCATAAAGCCACTCATTCATTTTGCCCTGCAAACTGTTCTTCTCCAGGAACAGATATGATCAGAGTGAAGCACTGCAGGATTTTATTAAAGTGAACACAAGCCCAGTGGAACAGGCTCCTTATGGAAATCCAGCAGCACTGGGGGGAAAAAATGGGCCATTTCTTAGGGATGGAATAAATATTTCCATGGACACACATCTACTGTTCTCTCCAAGTTTTAAATGCTGCTGTCTGCCTAAGCAAGGTGTCCATCACCTGCCACTTTTTGGACACTTAAAAGCCTCCCAGATAGGAAATAAGAGGTGGTGCCCTGCAAAGGCACTGAGGGAGGGCACAGAGCTCTTCCCTCCTCACCCAGAGCCTGTTCCTTGTCCTGGACTCACATGGATGGCAATGCACCTGCAAATAAATATCTCCCACATCAACTTGTGAGGAAGGGACACCCTCCAGACAAAGGCAGGGGCAGCAGGAGCCACAGAAGAACTAAACCCTCACAAACATCCCCCCTCACAGTGTGCAGCCCAAAGCCCAGGCACATAAACCAACTTTGCTGAATGCCCCATGAATCTTGTGTGCACACAGAGATATTCATGTGTACACACGGCCAAAAACCAGCTCCTGCTTTCAGGGACATTTCTGACCTTTCTTCACCAGTGTTTTTGCAAACGCTGCCTTTGTGAAAAATGTATAAGAGTAATGAAATTCCTGGCCGAGGCTTTAATCTCCAGTCACTTCTATAACAGGGGGTGGATCAGAGAGGATAATTTGCTGTTATCACACTGCTCATCTCCTGTGTTGACAAAAGAAATCCTCCTGTTAGTTTTTCTTAGACAAACGTGACCCCAACCTGATATGACACTTTATTTTTTCAGCTGTGTAACAACAGTCTTAAACCAGGTGCTTTCTAAGCTGCATTATCCCATTTGGGCAGACTTTTGTGTTGCTATCAGCAAGATAAAAGAGAAAAAGAATTGGCCTAAATTTGTGGGTTTGTAAGTGAAATTCTGTACACCCAACTTTCTGACATTTTCACGTGTTGCCATTGATAAAAATATTTGTCTACTTCGTGTTTTCACACTTTTAATTAAAATTCTGAAGTATGGAAATATCAGTAACATCCCAGTATAAACTTAAAACATTACAATATATTAAATATTTCTCTTTTTCAGACAGTTGCTCGTTAGTGTTTTGTGAAGGTTTCTGGTCAGGAATAGATGTATTTTCGTGGGTTTATGTCTGCATATTCATCAGTCTCAAACAATTTTAGACCCCAGGCTCTCTGGTATTGTGTTTTAGTACTTGGGAGCACTAGAATTTTGCACCATAGCCCTGGATTTATAGCCCTCATTTAGCCATCATGCTATTCAAACCCTGACTTTAAATATCCGCCACACAGATATGAGTAACAAAAAGAGACAGAGTATGGCCATTGTGCCTTCAAAGAAAAGCAATAAACCATTCTGCTTGCTCTCCTTCATGTTCTTTAATTCATTTCATTTCATTTTAACTACCCAGAACAATTTCACCAGCCATTAGCCTGGAATGAAACCTCACAAAGGCTGATTGTTGTTATAAAGATGGGTCCCAGCACTCCCTCCCCCTCCTTTTCAGAAGTTTTAGGACAAATAGGCTACTTCATAGCACAGCTTTGTGGGGTGGGTTTCTTTTTTAAAAAAAAGAGAATTCTTGTGAAGCAAAGGACAGACAAACCGCTTCTCATCCACATTCAAAAGGCCCCAAACAACATCCAGAGGGAGCTGGGCTGGCTCAGAGCCCCCAGCCCATCCCGGAGGATGGAAGGGACAAAGGAGGGATCTCTCTGCACACACAAACCCTGCTGCTCCTGCCCTCCAACACTCGGGGAAGGAAGCCCCAACTGCATTAGGGAGGAAAAAAAAAAAGGAAAAAGCATCAATTCCTGGAGCACATTTCTCTGTTTTGCAGAAATAAACCTCGGTGAGTGTCATCTCTGAGAGCCCACGCCAAGAAAGAGCTGCACATTTTTGTCTCACTGTATCCATGTTGGGAAAACAATCTTAACAAGAGGGGAAAAAAAACCACAGAGACGTGCTATTCCTTCCAATNCTGTTTTGCAGAAATAAACCTCGGTGAGTGTCATCTCTGAGAGCCCACGCCAAGAAAGAGCTGCACATTTTTGTCTCACTGTATCCATGTTGGGAAAACAATCTTAACAAGAGGGGGAAAAAAAAACACAGAGACGTGCTATTCCTTCCAATTTGCAAAGAACTGCACACCTTACATTTTAGCATCTCCATGGAAAGCTGTGAAGAGAGAGCTTCATTCTAAAAAAAGAGTTGGATTCCTGCTTTGTGTAACAAGCTGGTGGCATTTCCCCAGCCCTGGCCAGTCCCTGCTCCAAGGGGAGGCCCCAGTTTAGGAGGTTTGTATTTGTACCAACATCCCCACAAAACGTTCACAACCCTGTCCAATGCCGAGGTATTTTTGATCCTTCCCAACAAACAGATCAGAGAAATCTTTTCCAACAAAGTGTCAACAAACTGTCTGCACAGACAGGTCCCTCCCCGCCGGGGTATGATGTGGTTTGTTTTATTTCTGTTCCCCGGTGGAAGTGTCACACTTGTCAGCACAGTGAACGCTGCTTTTCCATAGTAACACGGTTTCAGCAGGCAACTTGTGAAACCTTCAAGACTCGCAGATATTTCCACAAATATCCAGGATCTGCTCCAGCACTGACACACCAGCAGCCCAGAAATCAAAGCAATGCATTGCTGCCTTTTCCTCTGCAGAAAGAGTCAAAACTGCTCCTCAAATTTGGGTTTTTCTCTTGCAAATCCAGATAAACCTTAACTAATCAACTGCTATTTTCTTTCATCACACCACAAGGGGAAAAAAAAAATCACTTAGAAGAAATTCAAAGTAATGATACAAGGCAGGAATTACTTTCCATGGAGTGACAAAAACCTTGGAACAGGAGATTATGTTGAGTGTGAGAGTGTCTATAAACAGAGCTGCTTTACCCCATCTGAGCTGTTATTGCTGATGCCAATAATCAGAGCTGAAAGATGAACTCTGCAAAGCTGCACGTTTTACTACTCACTTCCAAATTATGGAAATGAACACACCAAACTGGGAGGTACCCTGGGCACCAGCACCTTCTAGAATGTTCCCCCAGGGCCCCCCAACACCAAGGCTTGGCTTTTCTGCTGGTTTTAAACGCAGTGACACTGGAAAGGAGAAATGATCTTTAACAATTATCAGCACAATATCAAGAAAAACCACCAGGTGCAGGTCTGTCCCTCTGTGGAAGGTACAGGAGCACAATCTCTGGAACATTTAAAAACAGAGGTCCCATGTGGGCAACAGGAGAACTCCAGCAGGGCTGCAAAGTCCAGACAACACCTTGGGAAAGGAGCTGCAGCCTGAGTGCAGCTGGACCACAACCAGCTCTTGTGTTTTTGCACAGAGACATTGATTAAATCTGATTTTCACACGTCCTGCTCACCCATTTGATTTATATTTATGTAATACTGTAATTATTTGCAGTGAGCAGCTGCCAATGGGAGCACATTCAGCTCCTCAGTGAGACCAGCAAGCTGTGGCTGCTCCTCTCCCTCCACTTGGCAAGGTCACTGCTCCCTCTGGATGGCACAAATCTGATCTGGTAATGATGGAAAAACGACACTAAAATATTTCATGTTCAACACACTGTTGATTCTGACAGAAAATTTTACTAAGCAGAAAGTGCCTCGTTTTATCAACTGTACAAATAAAAATATTTGAGAATTTCTACAGTTTCCCACGGAGCAATCAAACACAAGAGGACAAAACCAGCAGCACTCCTGCCCCCTTTCCCCATTATTTCACTCCCAAAAGTCAGCAGAAAGGGGCAAGTTTTACTGAATCAATAAAAGCCCACAGCCAGGAGCCAAACCTGCTCTGTTCCTACACAAGTGTGGATCTGCTAAAGCCCCAGCACTGCACAACCCACCAGGTACCAAGAGCTCAATGGATTTCAGCAGCTCCAACACCCCTGACAGGCCTTCATTTCTGCTCTGAGGCTGCTGAATTAACGGGACAGAAGCACAAACTCACTGTGGCTGAGGCAGGTCCCTGATCTTCCTTGGTCCAGGCAAGACCTCAGTGTTTGTGAGCTTAATATTCAAATCCTTTTCCATCTCCAGACTGCTTTAAAGAGACTTTATATATAAATGTATGATTGCACACAAACACTAGAAAAATAATCTAACAAAACACGATGTTAATACACATTCAAAACAAATAATAAACCAAACATTCTTGAAAAATAAAGTTGTTATTGGTAATAAAATCTTGATGTCTTTTTACAGACTGTCTTCAAGCCAGGTATTATTAGAGAGACTTCTATACCAAAGAACTCTGATTCTCTGCCTCACAGGCCCTCTGCTGCATCTGCTGCATCCTGCACGTTGCCAGCAGAAGAAATTCAGATATCCAAGTTCAGATATTGCTGCACAGCCCAGAAGTGAGAGCACTCACCAGGTATCTCTGTTATCTGTAGATACTGAGATGCAGTATCAGTCTGGGGAGCACAGGGCTGCCAGATTTCAGTGGCAAACAGCAACGTGGGGTCAGCTCAGCATCACCCCCCACCACAAAAACACCCCCCAAAAACTCAAGCACAGCCCTCCCTCCCTGAACAGACACTGCAGGTCAGACCCAGTTTGTATTTCCCTGTCCCAAAGCTCCTGGTTCCACTCCATCACTGAATTCACAAGTTCCACTCCCTCCTGAGGGCCCCGGGAAATCCAGCAGTGAAGGTGGAGAATGAAACACCAACCACAGAGTGGCCACATGGGGATGAAAAGGGGAAAAAAGCAAAACCCCCCAGCCTGGGTCACAGGTACTGACTCAGAGCACAGTGGCTCCCACAGAAGGGCACAGAATTAAGAGAATCTCAGCTCATTTACAATGCCAGCTTTGCAAAAGAAATTATTTCCACACACAACTTCCCCTATGGCAGCAAGAAGCAACTCAGCAGCAGATTAACCTTAAAATAAGAACCACATTAATTATCCATGAGGGGGTGGGGAAAAAAGGAAAAAAGAAAAACCCAAACTGTTCTGAACATGCAGAGTTCCTGTACAACAGCTTATTTGTCCCTTCCATCCTTGCTTCCTGCAGTGACAAAACACAGATTGGCACTGGGGGAAAGCAGCAATACGGAATGTGTCTTCTGCAGCCTTGTTTCCAAGTTCAGCCCAGTCCCACAGAAGCTGTAAAAACTTCTAAGTCTGCTAAAGCTGTTGTATTTATTGTGCATCTTAAGATGCTGCAAAAGAAGGGCTTTAAAAAAACCCCAGATTTTATACAAAGCATTGCTGCTGTGGGATGGAGGCATCTCCTGCTGTAATTAATAACAAAAAATGAACCCACCTCAGCAGCTGCAGGTCACCTCCCACACCTACATCTGAGCTGAAATCCCAAATCCTTCTTCAACACCCAGGCAAACAGATACCCCTTCACTTTATTAATATCAGAAAAGTCTCACATAATATTCTGAATTAAGTCTTACAAAAAAGGTGGGGACAGATTTCTCTTGTTGCTGTTCCTCCAGCAAATATTCAGTTTGATGGATGAAATATAATTAATTGGTAAAAAAAAAAATTGGTTTTACAAAAAAAAGGCTTAAACCCAGTAAATCTGTAAAACACAACGTTACTTAATACTCTTATTAACTGCAGTTTGCTTAATTGCAATATTTAAGTCATGAGCAGATCTAAAATTGTCAGATGCATTTAATTGAAATACTGTCCCTAGAGCAAAACACTGCCTGTTTTTATAATCAGATCCATGTTACTCACGAGTCACTGGCTGCTCCCTTTCCATGAAAACCCCACAGAAAAGACAAGGGGAGAGCAAGAGAAGAAAATTACAGCCCAGCACAACCCTGCTCCAACAAGGCTGGGGTTTGGGTGTCACCTTTGTTCCTTTTTTCCCCTCTAATACCTTAAGAAGTTGTGTCTTCATATAACAATGAACATTCTCCCTCTCTTCCTTCCTCCTCACCTTTTCTCCATCTCCAATTCCAACCTGGTTTAACCTGGAAGCTCCACCAAAATCCAAGTGAGTCTAAGAAAGACTAAAAACCAAATAAAAGCACTTTTTGCAAGTCCATTCCATGGGTTTAGAACCAAAGAAATCCTCCCAGCCCCATGGATAATGCTTTCTCCCAGCCCAGTCTCCCCCAGGTTTATCCTCCAGGGTTCCCTGGGCTCTGGATTCCCACTCGGACACAAAGCTATTGCAGCCACTTCCCTCTTCCCTCCTTCCCCCTCCGAAAACTCTGATTAATTCTTTATTTCATTATTTCTAAAGGGTTTCCTTGCACCTCCCTGCCACCACCTACTCCTTTAGTGGAGAAATGTAGAAAATGCAGTAAAATAAATAAATAAAATTAACAGGTATTTCCACAACTTTCCACCCAGCGCCAGAGTTTATCCTGATGAAAACTTAACTCCGAACAAACTGCTGTTTGTAATAATAAAATTATGTTTACCTAAAAAAATAAACCCAAACACACAAATTAACCAAAAAAAAGCCTTTTAATTTTTTCTCTTTTCCCCCTGGTGGTCTGTAACAAAAATCAGAAGAGCAGAAGTAACACACGCAGCTGAAAAGCTGAACTACCCAGTAATACACACTTGGTTAATGTGACTTTTTGTTCTTTGAGATCTCTACCACAGAAGTTCTCCCCAACACATTCTTGCCAGCAACGATCTGCCCCAGAATTAGTGTCTCTCCAGCAGCAAGTGTAGCACACACAACAATCTCAATGAGAGAGGCAATTAACAACTGCTGCAAAAAATAATTATATCTGAAGATGGTTGGAAAGACAATACTCTATCTAAAATGACCTCGCTGCATTCACAGCACTGATAAAACACTTTTTCTCTTAAAAAAAATGCCTCTTTTTTTTTTTTTATTCATCAAAAGAGAAAAGCCCCAAGGTCACCTGTCAATAACAGAACAAACCCTCAGTAAATCACAGTGCTTCACAAATAAATTCCTCATCAGTAATTAAAACCAGGCCTCTCTGGCCCTGTGTTATCAGCTCATCAAATTCATTGCTCATCTAGAATAACAGATCCACATCTGCAGTCATTACAGCATGCCAGATAAATCAATCCTCTCAATGATGCTCTGAGCCATCTCTGCTCCCTTTTAAGCAGCCCGATATTTATTTCCCCCTGACACTTCTGACATTCTATTTACTGTAGGCAAATGGAACTCATACGGCCCCTTGTAATGGCCTCAGCAAAGCCCATTGTGGGGCAGATCTGCCAAGACTGATGGGAGCAATAAACGAGGCTTTATGGGCTAAGGGGGAGCTTCCAACTTCTTTTTTTTTCCCCAGGAATTTGACTTCTGCAGTGAAGATGGTTTATTGCATTTGATTGCAGGTGGGAAAAGCTATATCCCACTTAGAGACCTGTCAGCTAAAAGCAGGCAGGAAACTTTGGAAATTATATTATTTTTTTTTTTTGTAATTTTATTTTCTCATTGATAACAATGCAGAATAAAACATCTCCCTGTCAGGACTTGGGAAGGGAGCCCGTAGTTTATCATTCCACCTCCACCCTCCCTCCCACCAAATCAAACACAGGGCTGCTCTGTAAACTTGCAGAAGGTACAAGAGCAATATATAACCAGCCCAGACCCTCCCCAGCACTGCTCACATGCACATCTGAGGGATGTGTGGCTAAGCAGGGACACACACACAGCAACAGACAGGTCAATCATCCCTTGGGTGGCATCTGAGCCCAGGAAAAGTCACAGCTTTCTTGAATTTACTGCACAAACCCAAACTTTCCGCTGCCTGGTGCATCCTCAGATAACAAGAGCCTTCAAAATGAGAACATAAATTGTTGCCTTGAGTGAAACAAACAGCACGAGAATCACTTTCCAGCCTGAATTCTGATTGTTTGTACACCAGCACAGCTGCTCTATTTAAGGAAATTGGGTGAAAATCTGCTTAAATGAAAAGAAATGGCATCTCCAGCATCTGAAGGTCTCCCAAAATATAACATGTGTGAACAGCTCAGAGCAGCTCAGCAATTTCTAGAACTCAGCAGATCCCCCCTCCTCCAGGAGGGTGTTTCCATGGATAGATGTGCATTTGGTGGGATATCCCTCAAAAAGCAGATGCCTCCCCTCCAGGAACATCACTGCTGTCCTACAAACCAACCCAGAGCTCCTGTGCTACAGAGGATCATCCTGGGCACAGTTTGACTAAAAATACAGGAATTCCTGGGGCAGGAGGGGACCAGAATTGCAGCTTACCCTGAGCCCAGGCACTGCAGCTGGATCCGTGCTGCTCCACAGGAACCAGCCCTGGGAATGAGCAGGGCTCCACACCAGGCCCCTCATTATGCACAGCTCCAAATTGACTTGCATTAAATTACTGTCACAGTGTTAGTGGAGCCCTCCTTGAGCATCTATTAAAATGTTATTTCTGTGTGGCAGCAAAGCCTCGCTCACAGCAACACAAAAAGGCTGTTCCAAAGTCCTTTTCTGCAACAAAAATAACGTCCCAGCCTATAGGAGGCTATGAATTCTCAGCTCCTCTGGCCAACCCTGACTCAAAAATGACAGGATATAGTCTTTTCCTTAATGAAAAATCTATATTTATCACTCTATTGTTCTTGTGTACTGATCCTACTGCTCTCCCAGGCCAAAGTTTGAATATATTGGATTTGGAAATAATAGCCCAAGGCTCCGAGATGCTGGGCCATGATACATAAATGATGAGAGGGCTGGTCCTCACTGCAAAAACAAAACACAGATTCCAGAGTGAAAACCTTCCCAAGGCTCCATTATCTGTAAAGTGCAAATTCTGGGGGATAAAACCAGACTACACTGACAAAGATGATCTAGAGATGAACCAGTAATTTGGTGCTTTAATATCAGAAAATCAACTCCTATTTTTCTGTTGCCACAGATGTGACAAGCTCGACTTGTTTGGATTTTTTTTCACCTTAATTCCAGCTGAATTTGCATATAATAAAGCCTCAAATGTTTGAAAACACTAATTTAGGAGAACGAGTCAGGGACTGCATTTAATGATCTGTTACACTCCACACTTTGATTCTCAGGTGTAGCAGGGCTTGAAAAAGAAGGAAATCCCAGCTATTGCCTGTTGGTACAAGGGGAATAAAGAGAGAAAACCACCCCTTTTTTCCCCTATAGCACAATTTAAGGCTGCTGTTCTGATGAAAACAGAAAGGGGAGAATCTAGGAAGTATTTTTCACTGTTATCCCATAATAAAACAGAGTTCCTATTGCAGGGGGTTCTGTGAAGATGCACCTCTGTTTTCAGGGGATGAGGAAGAGCTGCCTCTCCATGGTTTGTTTCTTGGATGGGTCACCTTGAGTGACTCTGCCTCAAGTTTTCCAACCCAGCCACTGAAATCCTCATCCTGCCCCAAACTCCAGGAGAATTTCAGGTGTCCCTGGGGGTATCTGAGCCAAATGCTTTTTATCAATTACCTGAAAATCAAGATCAAAGCCTCATAAACCACTTGAGCAGTTTAACAGCCACTATTTCCAGGGAGAATGAACACCTTGGGGAATTCCTGAGATGAGCACAACACTCAGTGCCATGCAAATAAAACTTAGTTCTGCTTAATGAACATGCTTTTTTAAATTCTTTATATTATTAATTACATTTATATAGTATGAATATAGTGTATATATATAAAAAAACCACCAAAACTGCCTCACAACCATCCAAGGCTCCTCAATCCCCAGAATTAATTGCCTTCCCACGAGTCTTTAAGGGACCTGCTCTGCTCAGAGGAGCAGATGACTTACAATGAATTATTCTCTCCAACTGTCTTCAGTAAAATAAGTTACCTGAAATTTGTTAAAAAGTATTCCAGGGAAATGCTGTTCCCTATCAAGTTTTTATGCTGCTATATAAAAAAAAATTATTCCAATGCTAAAAATTATATTTTTAAAGTCTAAACTCGAATCTGAGTACTCTTCTAGAAAGACTGAATGATGGAATATATACATTTGTGTGTGTGTATTATGTGTTATACACAGAGTGATTGTTTGGTTTGTTTGGGGGTTTTTAATTAACTTTAATCACTTACCCAAGGGGAATACCCTGTTAAAGGAGCACCACATGCTCAATGCCCCAATCCTCCCAATTTTTCCCCCCCAGCTTCCAAGATGAAAGTGCCCCCTGAATTCACAGAGGCTGCTCTCTCTGTCCTCTGTCTGTCCCACACACCTTCCCAAATAATTCCCCCCCTGCCTTGTCAGGGCTCCCCCTACTCCCTGTTAAAGCTGGATCAGGTAACAGGTCCTGCTCATTATTCACTAACAGCACTTACAGGCAGGTTCCCTGTACAGGTTCACAGGCACAAGTCTGATCTCAAAGGGAACAAGACAAGACCCAGTTGTGAGATGTGTGACATGAGGATTTTCTGAACAGAAGGAAGAACACAGAGCCCTCAGGCAGTGTTTGTATTTCAGAGCATCCAAAGGTGATGTGCCCCATTCCTGTTTCATCCTCCTTATGGCAGGGGGTGGAAGCTGAGCAGCCAAGGAGACACAAGATGTGTGCACCAGCATGTTCCATAAAGGGGAATAAATTAATTAATCCCCTTTCATGACTATCATCATCCCCCAATATCACTCTGTTCACTGCCCAAATCAGACATTAACTTCCTGAGATGTTAATAACAATATTAAGTATTTTGTGCACATACAGAGAACCACTGGAGTGCAGCAGCTGCAGAACTGGCCACGGATCCACTTGAGAAACCCGAGATCAGCACTTGCCCAGCCCTGCCCTCCACCATCCAGGGCTGGGCCAAGGCTTTGCAAACACCAAAACCTTCTGGAATTCCTACAAAAGTATTACCCCACGTGTCTGTAACAGCCCCGAAAGCCCAACTTTCCCTCCTTATCCTTCACTCATTATTTTAATGGCTATTTCTCCTGATTGTTAAAACACACAGAACATGATCAAGGGAGGTTAATTTGGCAGAATCCACCCTCCAAGGGTGCTGCTGTGGGAAGAGGAGACCACTGCTTCCAGTTTCAGCCATCTGAGCAAAGGAAAGATCAGTCCCGCTGTTTTTGTGAAGCCCAGGACACCTGACCAGCAAGGCTTTGTTCCACACTGCCCATGATTCCAGGACTGGGCACTGACAGGCTGCAGCCAGGAATATTTAAATGTTCTCCTATTCCTCAGTATCTGCCAAAACCTCACTCCAGTGACAGGATTATATGTTTCCTCAAAAATATTCAATTACCCTCAACCCACAGTCAGACCACAGCAAGGAATTAATCTGGATTTCTGGACTAAACTCATTGGAAATTAGCAGGTAAATCAATAACTGAGACCAGAGGCTGCTCAGAGAACTGGCCCTCCTGTGTCAAACCCACCAAGAGGGGGAAACTCAGGGGAGTAAACTTAAATAATTTAATACTTCTTGAACACCAAGAAGAATCATGAGATGGCTCAACTGCTGTACCCACTCACTGGCAAGTCCTGGAAGAATTCTTTCCAGTTCAGCTTCTTGCAAGACCAACAACTCAATTCATGAAATGATTTCATTATCTGCCATCTGCTGTCACATGTCATTTCTCAATGGGAACTGCCCAGTGCAGAGATAAGGGACCCAGTTGCTCATTCAGATGTTGAGATAAAAGCCCTGAGCACATGCAGACACAAAGCAGGAGATTCTCAGCCCTTCCTACACCTTCTCCCACCTGCCTGTGCCCAGGAGTTGGGAAATGCAGAGCACACACTACAAGGGCTTTCGGGTTCCTCCCTGAGGCTCAAACTTCCAAGATGACCCTCTACAAGTGGTGCCTCAGCAGGTGCCCAGCTCTGACATCCCAAGCTCAGCACCACAGTCCTGCCACATAAAAACCTCCCAAAGCCACCAGGGCTGGGAAATGCAGCCCCCCAAGGAAAGGCTCTGCAGCCCTGTCCCCACTGCCTCATCACACAGCAGCAGCACAAGCACAAACCCTCTCTATTTCTCTCTTTGGGTGCTGTTTGCATCCAGCCAAACTAAAAGTAAAAAATAGTCCAGGATTATTTGCTCCTTAATTATCACAGAATGTCCCACACTAAGAGGAAAACAGCTCTGCTGAAAGCCCTCCCTGTGATTTAAACCCCCAGAACCTGTTAATCCAATGAGAAATCCTGCCTTTTGGAGTCCCCTGTAATTCTTACAAAATACACTCAGACCTTGGGTACTGCAATTACCTACATCAATGTGCAAGAGCTCTTCAACAAGGGCTTCTCAGCTTTCCTCTTGAGGAGAATTTGGGGGGACTTAATGATGCCCAGTAAGTGCATCAAGGGAAAGGAGAGTAATTCAGTACCAAACTCCCAGGGCTGTCACCACCAGGAGCTGCTTTGTTGTGCCTTTAGCAGGAGGAGTAATGACACAGAGTTTGAACTCACTGTGGCCAAGTGCCTTCAGCAGGAGGAGCTGCTTGTGAAGGCAGAACGGGAAAAATAATAAATATTAATACAAAAAATTAAAAGAATTTGCTTACAGAGTAGGAAATGCAGAAACATAGTAAATTGGGCTGTAAGCTGGGAGAGGCAAAGGAACAATCCTTTTGTATAAATATGCTTAATACACAAATTTATGATCACCTAAACATCTGAATTGAAGGACTTTCACTCCTAACTCCCAGGGAAACCCCCCAAACCAGGCACAGAACACAAGTAAAGACATGAGCACTCACTTGACTCAGGCACTTGCATTTTCAAAAGCAACATTTTCAGGTTTTTTAGGCAGCAGTTAAATATTCAAAACAGACAGGCTGAAATGCATTAACAGAAGTATCTGACAGGCTCAGGACATTCAGCAGCACAATGACAAACACTTCCATAAAAAATCAACTCCAAATAAATATATCCTGTCTTTCAAACCATTCCACAGAGACACCTGCACTACCCTGTTTATGAGAACTGGAAGACAAAGTACCAAGTGACTCAATTCTTGAACCTCAGTAATTGAATTTAAAGTTAATATGGAAAATCATGGGCAAAGATTGGACAGAAGAATGATCCTCTTATGAAAAACATGACTAAAGCAGGACTAGAAACAGCTCAACAAGGCTTTATTATTGCTTTTTGAACACATACACAGCTTTATCTTGTACCACTACAGCACCTTCAGCAGTTCCATTGTCAGGTCCCATTTTCTGCTTCCTCCCTTCTCCCCTTCTCCTGATTCAAAACCATCCCTTTAACACATCATTCCTAATTAGATGATTAGTGCTTGGAAGGGCAGGAGATAAGTCATTTGCATAATTTAATCATAAAAAGAAGTTAAAGATACAGATTTTGCTGTTCGTTTGTACAATTATCTTCCCCAGCCTGGGGGGCTGAGATATTAATGTGATTAAACAGTATTTCTGCAAACAGGCAACTGTGTGTCCTCTATTAAAGCAGAGCTGGAGGCAAATGAAAAATTAATTTTAGAAGACAATCAATTTTATTCTACATGACTGTAATAAATAACAGCCCATCTGCAGACAAGTCATTAGGCCCTGGGAGGCTCCTCGTGTCACAAAGTCTAAATGACACACAAGGCCCAATTTCCAGCCAACCCAGAGAGCAATAAACAGTCCAGCAAGGGCCACTCCTGCTCAGAGAGGGCAGGGGCCAAGCACTGCCCATCCTCTGAGCCTGCACACAACCCAGAAATGCAGGCACTTGCTTTGCCCTTCCTTGTGTCTTCAGTCTTTCCTGAATTCTCCCAGTCAGAATAAACCCGGAGCTCACTAAATAAAACACTGTAAACTTCATGAAATGCACATCCTTATTAATTATCACTCTGTTTTTTAAGCTTAAAATTTATAACATTATTTTCCCTATTCTCTACATTCAGTCACCTCCACTTAAGACCATAACAATCCCCTCCCTGAATAAAAACCATCAAACCCTCTGAAATACAGGAAATATGATCACACTCAAGTAAGGATTTCTGAATATCAATGCACAAGTTTACAGTATTTTCTATTTATCACCACTGGCAAACACTTCCCAGATGGAGAAAGGGAAAATTGCTGGGCAGGTTTGCACGAACCCTCTGTAACCAACTCCTGACAGTTTACCAGCAATACAAGGACACATCTATTGGCTCCTACTACTCCTAGTCTGTGGAGTGCCTTTGATCAGAAGAATGCAAATACATTTACCTTCTGTATATGGACTTGAGGAATAAAAATCTATCCATACATGAGATTAGCAGGGGATACAACTGATTTCCCAAGATCATTTCATTATTCCCCTCCCAAATTCTCTGACATGGCCCAAAGCACCTCCCAGACTGATCCATGGCCATGCCCCCACAGTTTGCTGTGCTGCTGCTGCTCCAAAGCCACTGAAACCAAGTGCAGACTCTGGTTCCACAGCAGGATTTCACCTGCAATGAGGTCAAAAGGCCAAAGCCATCTCCTCCTTCCTGGGAGATGCAGAGCCCCCAGTTGATCCCCAGTGCTGCAGCAGTAGCTGGGGCTGTTTGTTTTAAAACCCTCCCCTGCAGCTCTGCAAGACACACAATGAACTGAATGAAAGCCTCTTATCTGTTCTGAGAAAGGGCAGTTGAAACCAGGGTTTCAGAATAGGATGTGATGAAAAATCAACAGCAGCAAAAGGAAGTTCCCAATTTTGCCCCCAGTCACACAACACAACTCAGCAAGAAACCCAAGCACTGCAATACAAATGCTCTTTGCCAACCCACTGTTTACTATCCCTCATGTTCTCCCAGCCATCAAAGGCAATTATTTTGGAAACGATGTGATAAATTACTTCATGTCTGTGAGATGCAAAAAAGAGCTTCTAACCAAAAACAGAAAATGGCAGCATCAAAACCCAACCAACCAAGGACCAATATCAAAATATGTACAAAATAGCAAACTTTCTGAGTTTAGAAGACTCTTAAAACTTGGAAGACAACTCAATGAGCATCCAGCACAGCAAAAGAAACCTGTGGGTGGTGTCTGTTTGTCACATTAGTTATTGTGCTGTTAGTTGTGTATTTATTGTGCTGTTAGTTGTGTATTTATTGTGCCCTTAGTTGTGTATTCAGTTCTTGTGCTGTCACTGTCAGTGGCAGCTCAGTCCAGATGAGGGGAAAGCACCTGAAGGTGTCAAACTGCAGCAGCAAAGGCTGAGGGGGATGATGATCCCAGAACAGACCCCCACACAATTCCTCAGGTACATGAAATGCAGTGCTGGGAGAAGCTGCTCCTGCTCACATCACACTGAGCTGATCCCTGCCAGGATTTTGGCTTCTGTAACAGCCAAGTTTGGAACAAACCACAAAAACAGGGAGTTTACACCACCAGAAACTTCCTATGAAGGAATAAAGTTCTTGTGAAGAGTTTCTATGTGGATCTGAATACACCAGCACTGAGAATTCAGTCAATCAGATTATCTTCATTAAGAGAACATGAGCTCTTAAAACACATTTAAACTCAACTACTCTTTAGTTGCTTCATTACTCAGCAAAGATGACTCCAGTAATTATATCACCTTTTTTTGTTTTGCTTCCACACCAACACAGACACAGACTCAGTGGAATAAAGGGTTAATTTTTCAATCAAAATCACAAACTGTGATGAGTAAGATGGAGCAAACAGTTTGTTAGAGGGCTGGGGGTTGGAGGGGGACACACAAACCAAAATTGTAAGGGCAAGACAAGCAGATGACCAGAAACTCCTCTTGCTTAACATAGAAGGGAAGAGCTCATGAAATCACACGACAGAAACACTCCTGAGTTCCAGCAGGGAGATTTGTCTGAACCCAAAACCAGTTGTGCAACAAGGGAAGGCATTTTATTAAAAAAGAGCAGGAAGAAGTGGCAGCAATTCTGGTTCTGATGTGAGAGACAAGAACTCCCTGGACAGAGGGATGAATTCCCCCTCCCAAACCCTGCAGACTGTGGGAGCAGCTACTGCAGAAACTCTGGCCAAGCCCTTTCTGAGATGCTCACAAAGTACTGCCACCTATCAGACACATGAATTGTCATAAAAAAGAAAAACTGGAAGTTTTAGATGGGGGAAAACTCCCCAAACCTACAAACACACCTTTCACCAAGCAGCTCCCACAGCAGAGGGAAGAGCACACCGAGTTTAATTCTCTGGGTTCTGTGTCAGGATCCACCTTCCACTCTTCTCTCTCCACCAGCATTTCATCACCTTGTTCTCTTTTGGGGGAGAATTGTTTTTTCTCATTTCAACACCTATTTTAGGTCTCACTGGGAAGACTGGACTTTTCTGTGCTGCTGTCCTCCAGCACAGTGTCAGCAGCTCTTTGGGGAATGACTCCCCATGAGCACACAGCACCCAGAGGCAGTGCACACCCTGCAGCAGCCTCACCAAAAACTGGGGTTAACATTTCACAGGCAGGACATTCTCTGATCAACTGCCACCAAAACAGCATCAGCTGGCACAGAAAACTGGTGCCAGGCAAAAACAACTGCTACACGTGTAAGAAAAAATATTATACACATGGATAATATTTAAATACACTGATTAGAGGTTNCTGAAGCCATTCCCTGTGTCCTGTCCCCCATCCCTTGTCCCCAGTCCCTCTCCAGCTCTCCTGGAGCCCCTTTAGGCTCTGGCAGGGGCTCCAAGGTCTCCCTGGCTCCTTCCCTTCTCCAGGTGACCATTCCCAGCTGTCCCAGCCTGGCTCCAGCCCTGGAACATCTCCACAGCCTCCCCTGGATCTCCAGCAGCTCCTCATCCTTCTGTTGGTCCCAGAGCTGCAGGGGGGTCTCCCAAGGGCAGAGCAAAGGGAGAGACCCACCTCCCTCGACCTTCTCTGATGCAGATTATTCTCTTTTAATTCCACTCCACACAGCTCTGGGAACAGGAGAGAAAAATAACTCAGAGTTCTGTTCTAAAGCAGCACGGGACCATCCCAGGCTAAAGGCTGTCTTGCCACAGACCAGACAGAAATAAAATCCCAGTCTGAAAATGTTACTCAGATGGCTGTGAGAAGTATAAAAAAAATTAAATACTTTTACCAAGGACACCAGGGCAGCTCATACAGCCCTGCAAGTTCATCTGGCAGATTTATTTCATGTCCACAGCAAATGCAACCTAAACTAAATTTCTGGATTATTCCAAAACCCCTCACTGTTACAAGCATGTATAGAGAGTCATCCAAAAACCCCAAAATTTCGTTTAAATTGCATTATCCATATGTAAATAATTTACCTATGAATATGTGTATATGTGTATATTAATTGCCTACATTTTCCTGTGTTTCTCCATATTTAACTATCAGATATTTATTTTCCTTAAATATCTGAGAGTTAAAAATCTGTTTGATAGAAGGAGCACAATCAAAAAATAAACCCTAAAATCTTTACAGGACATGACCACAAAATTCCAGGTCTCTCCCACACTCTGCACAGCCAGTGCTGAGGGCACCTGAACTTGTGAGCACAAGTGGGAAATATTTCAGAATATTTAAGATTTTTATCTGATTCCCCAATATGCCAGAGAAGCTACAAAAAACCAATTGAATTGCTGGGAAAAAAATCTGAAGAAACACACACTGAGGATCCTTTCAATGCTCACATTCCCATTGTGTCCTATAAAATACATTTCAATACTTCAGTAGGAGATGCCAAATCCTTAACTAATACTGTCACTAGAAACCTTCAATTAATGCCAATATTAATGGAGCTTTATGTAGCACAGATAATAAAGCAGATGCATAATCTAACAAGATACCTCAACTTTTACACATTCCTAGTGAAAAGCCCATTAATAAAGAATAATCCCATAAAAGCCCTGTTTGTCATGGCATTACCAGACTTTTTAGTGGAGGAAAAAAGAGTCTCCCTCTTAAATAACTCCTAAATGCTGGGGGTTCTAACATCTTGCTGCAAGCTCTAATGGTTATAACTGTTAATCCAATACACCTTTTATACAAACCCATAAACACACGAGTGGAAAAATAGCACAGATGTTCATCTCTAATGCAATTTCCATTCAATTTCCTAAGTGCAGTCCCTGTGTGCAAACTAGCTCAACGTTATGTTTAGCTTGCAAATTCTTTTAATAAATAATGAATGCAATAAAACTGGGAGATCAATGGCAAGCTGAGAAATCATAAAAAAGGAAAAAAAAAAAAAAAAAGAAGCCTTTTGTGCTCGTGCTGTTGCCGATTTCCAACTCGAATGCAGAGACAGATCAATAGCACTTGTTTTTCTGTAACCCCCCTCCCAGACCAGGCACAGGAGATGTGGGTTAAATGTTGGGACCAGGTATCAGCTTCCAGAAACTTGATAGCATCAGCCACAATCCCCATCCAGCGTTTTATACCTGATAAAAACACAACACCCTCTGCTGAACGTCACACTTGAAACCCCTGT